>CM021109.1:317711442-317895076 GCA_007115665.2 Sequoiadendron giganteum | reverse complement strand
CTGTCCTCTCTCCATATCTACCTTTCCCTCCCTACTTCCCTCTCTCTCCCTCTCTCCTATATTTCTCTCTCTCACTCTCTCCTTCCCTCTTTAATCTATATTGAGCATAATTCTCTCTCTCTCTCTTTCTCTCCCTCCCTCCTCTCTCTATCTCACCTCTCTCTATCCCCTCCCTCTTTCTCTCTCTAATATTCTCTCTCCTCATTTATCTCTCTTCCTTTTTCCCACCTTCTCTCTCTGCCTCTCTTTATCTCCCTCCCTCGTCTCTCAATCTCTCCACCTTCCTCCTTTGCTCTCTACTTCTCTCTATCACCTCTCTCTCCTTCCCTCTCTCTCCCTCTCACCCTCTCTCTCAATCTCCCAAACCCTATATTGAATATCATAAATCCTAATCCCTATACCCTAAACCCTACACCCTCAACCCTCATCCTTATAACCTAAACCTTGAAAATTATCCCTCAACCATAAACTTAAACCCTAAGCCATACATTCAATATTGTATCCTAAACCCAATACCCTCAACCCTCAATCCTATCTCTCCTTCCTTATATAATTCTCTCTATCTCTCTCTCTCTCTCAATATCCCAAACTTCCTTCTTCTCTCTTTGTTTCTATCTCTCTCTCTCCATCTCTACCTCTCCCTCACTCCTTACCTCTCTCTTCCTCTCTCTTCCTCTCTCCATCTCTCCATCTCTCTCAATCTCCCAACCTTACTTCTTCCTTTTATATTTCTCTCTCTCCCTTCCCTATATTTCTCTCTCACTCTCTCCTTCCTTCTCTAATATCTATCTCACCATTATCTCTCCCTCTCTCTATATTTATGGTTTAGGTTTTAGGGTTTAATCTTTAAGCTTTAGGCTTTAGGCTTTAGGCTTTAAGGTTCAGTTTGTAGGCTTTAGGCTTTAGGCTTTAGGCTTTATGCTTTAAGATTTAGGCTTTAGGCTTTAGGCTTTAGGATTTATGGTTTATGGCTTAGGCCTTAGGTACAACCCCCTCTCTCCCACTCCCTCTCTCTCCCCCTCTCTCTTAGGTCTATCCCTTCTACCCCCCTCTCTCTAAAGTATTTATCTCACTCCCTCTATCTCTCTCTCAAGTATATCTCTCATTTCCTTTATCTCTCTCTCAGGTCTCTCAATCCTACCCTAACTAGAGAACTCTCTCTCTCCCTCTCCCTCTCTCTCCATCTCTCCCTCTCTCCCTCTATCCCTCTCTCTTAGGTCTATCCCTCCCACCCCCTCCCCCTCTCTCAAGTCTCTCCCTCCCACCCTAACTAGATAACTCTCTCTCTCTCTCTCTCTCTCTCTCTCTCTCTCTCTCTCTCTCTCTCTCTCTCTCTCTCTCTCTCTCTCTCTCTCTCTCTCTCTCAAGTCTCTCAAGTCTCTCCCTCCCACCCCCTCCCCCTCTCTCAAGTCTTTCCCTCCCACCCTAACTAGAGAATACTCTCTCTCTCCCACTCCCTCTCTCCCAGGTCTCTCCCTCCCACCCCCTCTCCCTCTCTTAGGTCTCTCCCTCCCACCCTAACTAGAGAACTCTATTTCTCTCTGAAAGGAAGAAAATTAATAATAATTTAAAGGGATATTTAATATAAGGGTGCTAAAATAGGTCCAAATTAAGTGTGAAATTGTACCATCTCCAAGAGTGTATAGTTTTCTACACTACACTCTCTCTCTCTCTCTCCCTCTTCCGCCCCCTCTCCCTCCCACCCTAACTAGATAAATCTCTCTCTCTCTCTCTCTCTCTATATATATATATATATATATTTCTCTCTCTCAAGTCTTTCTCTCCCACGCTATACTTAAACTCTAAACCCTACATTCAACCTTGTACCATAAACTTTAAACCCTAAACCCAATACCCTCAATCCTAAACCCAATACCCTCAACCCTATACAAAATATTATTAACCCTAATCCCTATACACTATACCCTATACACTTAGCCCTATACCCTCAACCTTGAACACTATCCCTCAACCCTCAACCCTATACCTTAAACCCTAAACCCTACACCCTCAACCCTCAACCCTCATCCCTATACCCTATACCCTTAACCTTATACCCTAAACCCTAAAAATTATCCCTCAACCCTATACTTAAATGGTAAACCCTACACTCTCAAGCCTTAACCCTATACCTTATACCCTAAACCCTATACATAATATCTTAAACCCTAATCCCTATACCCTATACACTTAACCTTATACCCTCAACCCTCAACCCAATACCCTCAACCATATACCCAATATACTAAACCCTAATCCATATACCCTATACACTTAACCTTATACCCTCAACCCTCAAGCCTCAACCCTAAACCCTCATTCCTCATCCCTATACCCTATACCCTCAACTTTATACCTAACATCCTAAACCCTAATCCTTATACCCTATATACTTAACCCTATAACCTCAACCCTATACCTTAAACACTAAACCTTACACCCTCAACCCTCATAGGGGGAGAGAGAAAGAGGGGGAGGGAAGGATTGGGGAGAGAGAGAGAGAGAGAGAGAGAGAGAGAGAGAGAGAGAGAGAGAGAGAGAGAGAGAGAGAGAGAGAGAGAGAGAGAGAGAGATAGGTTGGGAGGGAAAGGGGAGATAAAGATAACTAAAGAGGAAAGGATAGGTTAGGAGACATGAGAGATAAAGAGTAGATAAGGTGTTGAATAAATCAGATACTAAGAGGGGGGGTGAATCAGTATCCACACAAACTTATTGAACAAATACTTAAAACTTTATTGCAGCACATAACAGATTAAGAAATAGTCAAAAATCAAGTTCCACAACACATGAACACCATATTTTACTTGGAAAAACAAATGAGGGAAAAACCACAGTGAGGATTAACTCACAGTATATAAAGTTATATCAATACCGATAACAAAGAGGTTCACTGCCAAATACAAAAGCTCACTACTTGCAAGGACTTACTGTCGAAAATGGAGGCTCACTACCTACAGAAATAAGTAAACAAAAATGGCTAACCACCAGAGTTGAACTGAGGAGTTACACCACATGTGTAGGTTTAGTTCCTTTGATGCTCAAAGTATTCATTTGCATGATCTTCAACCAATGTTCGCACACTCTGCTCATACACACTTCTTCTTCTCTTCGCATTCGCATTCACTACACACATATACTTCATAATCTTCATCACCTTCTCATCTTCTAACCATCTTGTATATGTACCCGATATATCCACATGCATTGATTAGGTCATCCTAATTGATGCAAATCATATTTTCAAGATGATAACTTGTTGACTTCATATCAAGAGTAATTCACTCATGTCATACAACATCATGTTGGCCAGGATTAACTTAATACTGAAATGCAATTGCAAAAATTGATGCCAACACATCACCCAATCATATGAACATCTAAGAATACATATATACACGCTTCCAACCATTATAAGCCTTTTCCCAGAACTAAAGATCATATTAATTACCAGAGGAAATATGCGGACCGAATTACCAGTGATACCAAATCAAATACTAGATAGGATAAGCATGATTTGCACACCGATACACAGTATCGGACCAACATGGTGATATCAATGACAATATATGACAAACTTCCAACAATCTTCCCCTTTGTCATTGATGGAAACATGTGCAAAAATTCCAATTCAAAATTCTATTCCAAAAAAACTTTTCCCCCTTTCCAAAACTCCCAAAACTCTCCCCCTTTGACATCAATGGAAAAGGGCACCAACAAGATGAAAACATGGTGACATCCAATATTTGAAGATTTTCACTCAAAATTTTAAAACTTTAAAAACTTTCAAGCAACCAATTTCTCAAACCAGAAAGACTGTTTTCACCTAGAATACCTTTTTGTACCTTTCTTTGATCACAGGATGCAATTTCTTCCACTCCAATATTGTAGAATCCATTATTGTACACACACTTTCCAATATAGCCAACAGTGTGAAGGAGGATGACCAATCTATGGATGAGAATTGTTTCTCATAGTCTTCTGCATCAAAGAGTATTCCGGAAAGATGGTCTAATCGAACCTCAAAAATCTCCTTAAGGAGCCAAAAAAATTTCACTGCATCATCCCTTTTCCTCTACACAGTGATCATTTCAGCTTGAATTTCACCAATTCTTGGTCTTTTCTTCCCTTCTTTGTCCTCAAAAATATCAAACTTCTTTCCAATGTTGCTCACTTCAGATTTTATTGCTTTAATTCTACTTTGAAAGTGATCAACTACAGCAAGCCACCAGAGACTATACGTGTATATGTCTAACATTTCTTTTATGCATTTCTTTGTCTCTACGATCAATTCAGATAACCTTTGCTTTGCTTTAGAACATCTATTTTCAACTAGAGCTTCCAACTTACATCCTCTCAGACCTTCAAGCAACATTCTCTCTTCAACTATTTCAACTAAATTTTCAGGTAAAGAATCAGAAATAGTAGATATATCAATACCTTTACGAAGTAGATATTCAACTAAAGCATCATCAATTTTAATTTTGTCGACAGGTGAGGCCACACTCCACACATCACCAATTTTCTTCATTTTTCCTTTTATTAGCATGGTTTGGATTTCATCTAGATCGGAAGATTTTGATCCAACCAGGGATTCTTTTTCTTCTTTCCTTTCTTCAGGGATAACAATGACATTTTCAAAGAGAGCTTTTCTTTTCTTCGATTTCATAGGGGAATCACTAGTGACTACTTTCAATTCCTTTGTCCCGGAGGAAGAACCTTCCTCAAATCGACTCACCATGACTTCACTAGAGCTCATTACAATTTGAAATGATAAGAAAAAAATTTTGTAGGTGCTTGCTTTATCTTCTAAACTTTCAAAGTTCCTATGTATCTATTTTGCAACAAGAATCGCAAATTCCCACTCAACATCTTTCTTTCCCGATAGAGATTTCAGAAAATAAAGTACCAAAAATGTAAGCAAGGACCCAAAACAGAATGGGTATCCTTCTCCCAGTGTCATTTGTATGTTCTTAGTAATATTTTCAAGAATTAGCTTACACAAATCAAATTGTATGTTCTCTTATACCATTTTATGCACCAAATAAACTGCAATGGCCGAAGTAGAGCCTTCACGATTTCTAAAATAGATTTTATAACCGAGGAATCACCAATAGTATCGATCAATAGTGCTCAGAGATCTTTGTCAATTCCCATCATTTCCTCCACTTCCTTGTATTTTATGGTTTTTCATCCAAGAAGTTCTCCAACGCCGCACAGTCTGGTAACCACTTTGATTGCTTCCTTAGAAATGAGATAAGATTTGTCTAATACAATGATACCATCCTTGAATTTTCTTAGAAGGAACTGGATAAATTATTTTTCAGCAAACCAAGGGAATTCTCCCCATACATCCAAACCTAGGGTTTGTATGTTCGGTAAATCATTTGGTTCCAACCCTAATTCCAACTTCTTTATTTTTTGATGATCAAATACATCTATCTCGACTCCCTTAAACTTTAGAGGGATATTCCCACTCAATCCTCTTTTAGAAATTTCCATTATAGCTGCCAAAATTTAACAAGAAAATTCTTCAGTTACCTTCTTTTGCTACCGCGGGATAGAGAAATTTTTGTCACCTATATCAAATATCCACAATGATTTCTTTGAGGGTCTTCAAATTGCTTCAAAGATGCTTCAAGAGAGTTCCAAGTCACTCTACAAATCCTTTGAATGCATTTGATGATCAAAATGATTTGTAAAATTTCCTTTATACTTCATCATTTTTCCCTAACTTGCATTAATTGCAAAAAGATGACAAACTGCTCTTCCATTTGTATTGAGAAACCCTAATTTACTCTATAAAAGAACATGCTTACACCTTTTCTTTTGGTTTCTTTTGCATCACTTTTTTCTTGTCATTCTTTACAACATATCCATGTTCTAGCACCTGACACACTATATTTTTGGGGGTTTAATTGATTTTCTCATAAAGCTCCCCTAAGACCAAGCTAGGTCTAGTTCTCAGAGGATTCATCTGCATTGGATGAGGGTACAGACGCATCAATAGACTCTGATCCTTCTTTATTTTTCCATATTTTTCTCATTTCCTTCTTAACTTCTTCCTTATCAATCTTTTCAACTGGTTTATTATCTTCCACCGAAGCAGACTACTTTTCCTTTCTATTTTTGCACACCTTTGATATATGTCCCGGTTTCTTGCAATAGTAACAGACTATATTTCTTTGACTTCTTTGATTTTCATTTTTCCCAATTCTGCATTGATTCGCTTTATGTCCAAACATGTTACATGTATAAAAATAGCCATTAAATGACTGATTCATCCTTTTTCCATTGAACCTATTCATCATCACATGACTAATCATCCCTACTAAATATCTGCATTCAATAGCTTTATGTCTTATCTTCTTGCATGTATAACATTGTCCAGAGAAGGGGCCAAAAAATTTATTCAACCTACTCCTACACTATGTTTCCCTATGACCAAGTTTATTACATGAAAAAAAAACACCATTGAATGAAAATTACCTTTGTGCATTTGGCTTTCTGATAGGTGGTTTCCTTCCAAAGTATCTTTTATGCTTCCCTTTGTCTTGAGTCTTTTGATTAGTTACTAGATTTGAATTCTGCATTTTTCCATCAACTTCATTTCCTAAGCCACATTTTCCTTTAGAAGGTTTTTATCCTGCTATCAATTCATCGAGCTTGGTGGAGCTTGTCTTGAAGTACTCTTCATAGAGTTTTTATTTCTCAAGTTTTTCTTTCAGGTTCATTACTTCCTGTTCAAGTCTACAACAAACATCAGCTTTGCTTTGTATCATATTTTTCAAGCATTCTTCAATTTTCTTCTTTTCATTTGTCTTCAATTTAAGTCTAGTATTCTCATCATTTGCTTGTTTCAATTCCTCACTTACTTCTCTGTATCTTTCCTTGAATTTCTTTAATTTCTCTTTCAATTTTCGGATACATTCATTTGCTTCATCAATATTTTCTTTCAAGTCTCTATTTTCAATTTTAGCCTTGTCAAGATCTTCAAGGGTAGTCTAGAGCTCTTCTCTATCCATTTGTTCAATCTGTAGGATCTCCTCAAGCAGTTAAGCTTCTCCATAGGAACCAAATCTCTGATACTAATTGTTGAATAAATCAGATGCTAAGAGGGGGGGTGAATCAGTATCCACACAAACTTATTGAACAAATACTTAAAACTTCATTGCAGCATAGAACAAATTTATAAATAGTCAAACATCAAGTTCCACAACACATGAACACCATATTTTACGTGGAAAACCCAATGAGGGAAAAACCATGGTAAGGATTAACACATAGTATATAAAGTTATATCAATATTGATAACAAAGAGGCTCACTGCCAGATACAAAAACTCACTCCTTACAAGGACTTACTATCCAAAATGGAGGCTCACTACCTATAGAAATAAGTAAACAAAAATGGCTAACCACCAGAGTTGAACTAAGGAGTTACACCACATGTGCAGGTTCAATTCCTTTGATGCTCATAATATTCACTCGCATGATCTTCAACCACTATTCTCACACTTCGCTCATACACACTTCTTCTTCTCTTCACATTCACATTAACTACACACATATACTTCATACTCTTCATCGCCTTCTCAAATTCTAACCTTCTTGTATATGTACCTGATATATCTGCATGCATTGATTAGATCAGCCTAATTGATGTAAATCATATTTTCAAGATGATAACTTTTCATCTTCATATCAATACTAATTCACCCATGTCATGCAACATCATGTCATCTAGGATTAACTTAATACCGAAATACAATCTCAAAAACCGATGCCAACGCATCTCCCAATCATATGAACATTTAAGAATACATATATAAATGCTTCCAACCATTATAAGCCTTTTCCCAAAACTGTAGATCATATTAATTACTAAACGAAATATGTGGACTGAATTACCAGTGATACCAGATCAAATATTAGATAGGATAAGCGTGATCTCCACACCCGTACATAGTACTGAACCAACATGGTGAGATCAATGACAATATATGACAAAATTCCAATGTAAGGAAGGAAATATGGAGGGAGAGAGAGGTAGGTGAGAGAGAGGTGAGATAGAGAGTAATAGAGAGTGTGGTAGGGAGTGATGGAGGGAGATGGGGGTAGAGAGGGATAGGTGAGATAGAGAGAAGTAGAGAGAGAGAGAGAGAGATAGAGGGAAGGAGGGAGGATGGGAGAGAGAGGAGGAAGCGAGAGGTAAAGAGGGATAGATAAGATATAGATTAGTAGAGAGAGAATGGTGATATATATAGAGGAGAGAGTTACAGGGAGGGAAAGAGAGAATGGTGAGATAAAGAGGATAGAGTGAGAGAGAGAGAGAAAGAGGGTGAGGGAGGAGGGAGAGAGAGTGAGAGAGAGAGGTAGAGGGAGGGAGAGGAGAGATAGAGAGTAGATAGGGGAAAAGGTAGGGAGGGGGAAATCTAGTGAGATAGAGAGAGACGGTTAAGGGAGATAAATATAATTAGAGAGGGAAGGAGAGGTAGAGAGTGAATGAGGGAAGGAGGGAGAGAAGCAAGATAGAGAGGTGTAGAGAGTGGTAGCGAGTGATGGATGGAGAGGTAGGTAGAGAGGGATTAGGGAGGTAGAGAGTAGAGAGGGAAGGAGAGGGATAGGTATGGATGGAGAGAGTGGGAGGTGAGATAGAGAGTAATAGAAAGAGTGTGGTAGGTTGTGATGGATGAAGAGGTAGATAGGGAGGGAGAGAGGGAGGGAGATGTAGTGAGGGAGAGAGAGGTGAGATAGAGAGAAATAGAGAGTGATGGAAAGAGAGGTAGGTAGAGAGAGGGAGAGAGGAGATAAAGATAAGTAGAGAGGTAATGAGAGGTAGAGAGAGGAGAGATAGAGAGAAATAGAGAGGGAATGAGGGAGGGAGGGAGAGAAAGGTGTAGAGAGAGAGTGATAGGGTGTGATGGATGTAAAGGTAGGTAGAGAGAGGTATTGGGAGATAGAGAGTAGATAGGGAAGAAGACAGGGAGAGAGAAGTATGGAGGGAGAGAGGGAGGTGAGAGAGAGGTGAGGTAGAGAGAAATAGAGAGTGGTAGGGAGTGAAGGAGGGAGAGGTAGGTAGAGAGAGGGGAGATAGAGAGAATTAGAGAGAGATAGAGATGGATAGGTAGGTTATTCTTGAGATCAAGGGAGAGAGAGACAGATAAAGGGATGGAGATAGTGAGAGAGAGGTATAGAGTGTAAGGGATAAAAAATAAGAGATAGAGAGAGAAATAATATAGCTTGTTGATTACTAAAATTTGACCTCATGATTACTAAAATTTGACATGCTGATTATTGAAATTTGTGAGATCTTCCAAAAACTAGAATTTGCATTATAACTTCTAGAGATCCAAAACCACTCTCAAACATCTTGAAACTATACACATGAAATATAACTTAAAGTATAAGAAAGTAAACGTCCATATGTAAATGTTTATTTCATGTATATAGTTTCCCTCAAAGATAACAAGAAGAAAGAAAAAAAAGAGAAGAAAAATAAATTCAATGTAGACCAAAATGTGAGTGCAATATAATGTGCTCAGATTTTTCCAATGCATTCACAAAACGTGAGTGTGTTATAACATGCTTGTGTTTTGCCAATGCATTCAAATAATGTGAGTGTGTTATAAAATGCTCATGTTTTGTCTTGCTTTGGGAATCCCCAAGCCTTTGGCTTGGATTTTCTTTGGATTTCCAACCCAAAGGCTTGGAGGTCCTTCCCAACATCCAAAAATGTGTTTTTGTATATTCTACAAAATTTCACATAATCTCGTTTGTGCTCACCATCAGATTTGCACGTGTTTCAAGGTCAAACAAATTGAACACCTAGGTAATGTTAGGCTCTCTCTTTGCTATCTAACGATGTAATTTTTTTTACATTTTGAAAATGTTAAGCCTTTGATCTATAATTTATTTTGTTTGTGTGTTTGTTTTTTGGCAAAAACTAGTGTTTGGTGTTTTTTTCACTATAAATTAATCGTTCATCAAAATTTCAAATAAATTACATTTTTAGAAACTAGACTCTCCATTCTATACATATTAAAAAAAAGAAAAAAAATATTTTTAATTATTTTTCAAAATTTATAGGGGTAGCACGGCAAAAAAAAAATTCAAGAAGTGTCCACTTTGAAAATTAGTAAAAAATCAATATTCATTAAAAAATTATTAGAAAAATTGGGCATAAACTACATACTGTTAGCTAATTTCTCACTGAAGCAATTTTAAAAATACTAAAAAAAAGTTAATCTTTTGAGGGAGCCACAAAAGTTGCTATGTTATGTTTTTTTGACAAAAAAAGCACCAATTTCTCTGGCCCCCTCTTTTAAACCCCTTAATATCTACCATTTTCAAAAAAAAATAGTAGTTTAGAAAGTAGAATCGGAGCACTACTATCCTTGTTTGTGTTGCATCTCAAAATTTTGAGTGTAACTATCCTCAATTTCATGTCCAAGGTTAGTATTTCCTAATTTCAGAAGAAGAAAAAAAGTGGCCACTTAAGACCCCTTTTTGGCCCCCATCTTTTTGTACTTACCCCAAAATGAATAGAAAGATGTGATTCAACTTCCTTCTATGCCTAAGAAAGTTGAATCAAGGTCCCTAAATATCATATAAGTTGAGGAGAAATCATATAGCTTTGAATCTTCAAAAGTGAAGGAAGAACCTCCAACTCAACTTGTTTGAAGGTATACAAGACATAGACAAACACCTGAAAGGTATTCACCTAATTATTGGAGATGTATTTTTCTTTGAAGACTAACATTGATGAACCTAGATACATAGAAGAGGCACTAGGTATGAATGATTTTGAATCTTGGAAGATTAATATGGATGAATAAATGATAGTTTTGAAAAAGAATGATACATAAAAAATTTTACCATTGCTTGAAGGATGAAAACCTATTGGTTGCAAATAAGTTTTTAAGAAAAATATGGGTTTAGATGGAGGTAATGAGAAGCACAAAGCATGATTGGTTGTGAAAGCTTACTCTCAAGTTGAGGGTGTTGCTTATGGTGAGATATTTGCTCTTGTAAAAATGACATCCATTAGATTTTTCCTTTCTATTATTGTTTCTTATGATCTAGAGGTTGAGAAAATGGATCTAAAAATGACTTTCTTTCATGGATATTTGGAGGATATTTATATGACACAATGAGAGAACTATGTGGTGAAAAGTAAAATTAATTTGGCTTGTAAATTAAATAAATTTGTGTATGGCCTCAAACAAAGTCCTAGGATGTGGAACCAAAATTTGATACATATGTATTGATTTTGGGATTTGAGAATTCTAAATCAAATAAATGCGTTTATTATACATTTAATGTTGATATTTTCCTATTTATTGCATTATATGTTGATGATATGTTATTTATTGGTAAAGGGGAAGGTATGATTTTAGAACTGAAGTCTCAACATGTAGCTAAATTTGAAATGAAAGATCTTGTTGTAGCTAAACACATTCTTGGGATGAAAATTAGAAGAGAGTGAAGAAAAATCTATGGCTTGGCCAAAGTAAGTATGTCAATTCAGTTTTATAAATGTTTAACGTGTAGTATTGTAGACCGTTATGTGTTCCTTTTACAGTTGGAATAAAGTTATCTACTTCAGATTTTCCAGCATCCATATTAGAGATGGAAGACATGAACATAGGGCCTTACCAAATTTCATTTGGAAGTTTGATGTATGCTATGGTCTACACTAGACCAAACATCTCTCAAATAGTGGGATTTATTTGCAGATATATGTCTAATCTTGGTAGAATTCATTGGGATGTAGTTAAAAGAGTCTTCAGATACTTGTGGGGTACCTCAAAGTGTTCATTATGTTATCATGGTAATATGGTGGGAGATGGGAATTCCCTTGATATTTGTGGTTATATGAATTCAAACTAGGTAGGTGATGTTGATATCAGAAGATCCACCAGTGCTTATGTTTTTATTTTATTTGGTGGTGCAATCAGTTGGATGAGTAAACAATAATTGTGGTCACTTTTTTCACTACTTAAGCTAGGTATATGGTAGCTACTCATGCTTGTAAAGAAGCTATTTTTATTAAGATACTATGTTCAAATATTGGAACTAAACAAGGTACAATGATATTTATTTTGATAATTAGAGTGTGATTTGCCTAGCTAAGAACCCGATATTTCATGCCAGAGCCAAGAACATTGATGTACAATATCATTTTGTTAGAGATATGGTCGAGGATGGCAAGGTAAAATTGGTTAAGGTAGATACTTTGATGAATGTTTTAGAATATTCAACTAAGCTTGTGAACACACAAAATTTTAGATGGTGTTCAGAGGCTATGGGCCTCACGACCCCTAGTAATTAAATTATGGTGTTGATAATCCCTTTTCTCTTGCAAGATGTTCAACAAGTGGGAGAATGTTAGGAAAATGATGTCTCAACCTTTCAATTACATGAGGTTACTATTTATATTAAGTTTATATTTAAGAATTAATTGGTGCGAAATTTTCCCTAAAGCTTTAAAATGGTTAAATAAGCATGCTTGTAAAGTTTCATCGTAAGATCATGTCTAGATTTGAAGATATAGAAGTTTTTACTTATGAAAGTTTCAAAGTCTAGTTTGAAGGCCTTAGAGGTGTTTTGTGGGCTTGAAAGTGGTCATAACCAGTGAATCTAATTATAGCTTGATATATTGCTTCACAAGATTTATGACGGTTCAAACGATTCATTAATTGAACACCCAGATCAAAATTTATGGCTTTCAAAACTTGGGTCTCCTAAAATGGGAGATGAAAAAACATGTTGGATAAATGAATTATATAAAAGGGGAGTTACACGTGGTATTATGTTTTTTGACACATCATAGAAATTTATTAATGGAGGTAAGGATGGGCACCACTTTTTAGGTGGTTTGAGCTCATGGTTTTGTAATATTGTTTGATCATTTCATGTATTGTATCTCCTATATATTAGGTGCATGAGATGGAGGTTGGGTGTAAGATTCTTATAGCTATTGAGCTTCCTATAGATATTTGGTTGGTGATACTCCTATGAGAAATATTTCTATAATTATATTGTAATCTTGTCTACTTTGAAATAATATATTGGGCGACTTTTGGAGTGTGGGATTTTTCTCCCAAAAGGGTTTTCCCCACGTAAATCACTATGTTCTGGTATAAATGTTTTTTATTTTTAAATTCTTGTAATTGTTCAGATCTATAAAAAATTTTGCATAACTCTCCTCTCAAGTTTAGTGTAGGAAGTTTCTCTACTTCACTAGCTTCCTTACAATGAGAACCATTGAGAGTTGAAACGTTAACCACTATATTAAAGAAAAATTGATTGTAATCATTTTTCATCAATAAAGGTGTGTTTGAATCGACACCCCTAGGATAAACAATGTTTTCTAGGTGGAAAAACCTCTTGTAGTATTTATAGTTTAAATTTTAGTCACTAATGATGACTTGGGTCATGTAGGGAGGTAGGTTGTAGTGAATAGTGTAAAATGTGGGAGTTGCAGAGCTTTGGGGGTTGAGGGTCAGGGGTAATTCATACCTTATTTATAAATTTAAATAAACAAGAGTATATCTACATCATTCACTCCAAAAATACATATGAAGGAAATCATCAAGAGTCAAGGATTGGGGATACTAAAGAATCCATCTCACAAGGCATGAAAATAAGGATAAGTCTAAACTTGCAAACTTAATAATGTAAAATATTACAAAATGTCAGGGATTAGGAGTGAGTGACACTTCATAACTCATGCCTGAGGTATTGTGGTTAGGGTATTCCTACATCTTTGACTTTGATACAATATGTAGAAGGAAACTTTGAAATTTGGGGATAAGGGATACCATGAAACTTATGGAATAAGGTAAGTGAATAAGATGATTATCAAAAATTTGACACTAAAAAATAACACAATATAAGGATCACATATGTACCATACATCATACCCAATAATAACAAGTTAGAGGTATGTCTTCATTTTGACTCTAGAATTTTGGATGTTGGGGATTGAGGGAAAAACATGGATGAAAAAGTTTGAAAACCCAAAAAAGATAAAGGGGATAATGCGGTGGTTAGGGGAAAGGTATGTCTAGAAGGAAAACCATAAAACTCTAACAATTTGCATTGATTTATAAAAATGACTAGAAAACACCCCTCACTTAGAAAATTTAGATATTTTAAACTTTCAACACATCGGTAGGCACATGGAGATGATGAAGAATGAAACTTGCAAAATTTAACCTAGGAGACCCATTAGGAAAAATTCTCTAATCAATTATAAATGGTAGGTTCAATAAGGAAATATTACATAGGGGAGTTGCGACTTAAGAAAAGTTGGATATAGTAAAATAGGGTACCAATAGATTGGAAAGGTCCATATCTAGTGAAGGAATATGTCGGTAATGGATCTTACCTTTTGTACACCATGGAAAGTGAATTCAGTGAGACCATCCATTTTTTTATTGTAATAAATATTATTTATAAAAGAAAATATATATATATGTGTGTGTGTGTGTGTGTGTATGTGTGTGTGTGTGTGTGTATGGATACATTAACTAAAAAAAACATGCATCTCATTTTGTCTACTTAATTATATCATTTGTTACTACTCTCTTTTCAATTTTTCATCTTAACTTAGGAATCTCAAGTTTCTAGTATAAGCCACCTTTAATAACTCATATATTCCTAAAAAAATATCTTATACCATTCACCCCTTACATTCCAAATAATTTAAAATGAGTCTACTTAAATCTTTAAACTATTCTTAGTCTTAATTGTCTCCCTAATTATGTTTAGCAATGATAAGTATTAGAAGTCACCCATACCCATTTTTTTTCATTCAGTACCTCACTTAGCTTAACTAGCATTCAATTATGAGCCCTTTCTTCTTCCTAGTATCATGAGGTTAGGACAAGGGGGTCTAAAAATCCTATTCTACAAAGAAAATCAAATGAAAAATAAACTAATGAAAAAATATTGTGTAATTTATATATTATTGGGTGGAGATCCCTATCATAGCTACAAGGATGATATTAATAAGAAAATGAGTCAAGAAGAAATGTACGCATAAAAAAACTATATGGAATAAAAAGGAGTCTATCGTGCCTTCAAAAGACCATCATTGTTGAGGATGCTTTCATTTTCCCTAGTTTTGACCTATTGGCCATCATTAATCTAATTCTATAGGGCACTCATAAAACTTATTGTTTTTTATTGTCTAATTTTAGTCTAAATGGTAAGTCTAGAAAAAGATCATTGTTTACCTTTTTGTGAAATTCATAAAAAAATTATTCTTGTTATATTTCCTATTCCCATTTGATCCTCTAATTACTTCATCTCATAAGTTAGGAAGTTGGACTTTTCTAATCAAATTGCAATCCCCTAAGTCAAAAATCTTATGAAGAGAAAATCGCATTTCTAGTATCATATATATAGTAGATAATAAATACAATCATGTCATAATAAAATAATAAATAACAAAGAAATAATCATGTGAGTCACCATGTTATTCCATGCACATCCTAACATATATAGGAGCCATACATATAGTGCATCATAAAAAATAAAAAATCATGACATAAAAGTGTTGACAATTGAGTACACAAGTTCCAACATGGGAGATACACTATCACAATAAGTATAATTGAGTACAAAAATTTCCCATGCAAGGAAACAAATCCAAAAGCTTAATAGGTGTCAAAGTATATAGAAAAGACCTCTAATTTTTTTGAGATCCTAATCCACCAAGGTTCCCACTCCTTCATTTCCTCTTACTATCTTCCATGTCGATAATGCATGGGTCCTATCCCTTTGTGGTAATACCTAAGATGGATGAACGTCTAAACTCATGATTGACCATATGTAAGTGTTCTAAATTTTGAGTGAGAATATAGTCATCAACTAATCCCCACCCTAGATATCTCTCATTTTAGAGAAACCTTGAATTCCAATGTATCGACCATGCCTCTCAAATATGTAATATGCTATCTAACATGGTAAGTTGAAGCCAATATATATGTGTTAGGTTTCTAGTATATGCATCCTTTCATCCAAAAAGAGTAGGCATAGTAACATCCAATGATGAGGTCTCGATTAACTTTCTCCACTCATCCATGATACCTGAGGACAAGAAAATATTAAATGTAAATAACATAGAAGATAAAATTAAGAAAATATCTTCTCCTAGAACCCTTATTTCTCCTCAGATAGAGCTAAAGTAGAGTGCACCCTAGCTTGAATTGATTTTACCCTTTGATTTTTTGATGGAGGAATTCAGTTACTTATGAAACCAACAACATGATATAATAATGTTGATGATAAGAGATCAAATGGATGGCATAAGATATGATGAATGTTAGCTATTCTATGGAAGAAATAGATAGAAAAATCAATAACATAACAATAGGATGAGAGAATATATTTTCAAATGGTATGAGAGGCCTCTAATTTATATAATTTCTACAAGGGAAATCAACAACCAAGATGGATTGGCTAATGGATGGCTAGGATTGAATAAGGATAATGGATTGGATCAAAATTTGTAGTCATGTGAGGGATAAGGGCTAGGTTTATAAATGGATTATGGAAACATCCTTATGTGAATGGCTAGGATTTGGAGATTTAGTATGAAACAGATGGATGAGATGAAAATTTAGTTTGACTTTTTGGTAAGTGTCTAGGTTCAACGAATCTATACAATGTCTTAGTTAGACATGTGAGAGGGACACTTGTCACATGATGACAAGTTTATATTGTGATCTATGTGAATGAATCTAATGGCTAGGATTAAATGGACAAAGATTAAGGGATAAAGTGGAATTAAATATTAGAGGAAAAGGTAATGGGGATTAATTAGCTCAAATTAATTAAAATTAATTTAGTTGGAGGGTTTTGGGATAAGAGTAATGGTAACGGTAACTAAATAAATAATAAATATTTATTTAATTAATATTAAAATGGGGGATAAAGTTAAAGGTTAAATTAAGTAAATAAATTATAAATATTTATTTAATTAATGGGTTAGAACAAGGTGGGATAAAGGTGAAGGATACATTAAATAAATAAATAATAAATATTTATGTAATTAATGGATAGAATGTGGTAAAATTATAGTGTGGTCAAGGTACAGGCAATCTTTAGGTGTCTACATTTTACCCCTCTTTGAGATGATGTTGCGACTAAGAGAAGTAACATCATTTCAAAGAATAAAAAATGATGTGTGTAGGAAGGGATAAGGATAATGGTAATGATGCCCCATGTTGGAGTACACGACCACTGAGAGGGGGTGAATCAATGGTCTAATAGAACCAATTTCATCACCTGATTACACAAAGTCTCTAGATGTTGCATGTTATCAACATAAAAATATGTGAAAATGAAAATATCATACTTAAATCAGGAATGATCAAACATGAAAAAATCAACACATCATCAAGAATAATCAAGACACAAGATTTATGAGTGGAAAAACCCTAAACGAGTGAAAAAACCACTCTGAACAATTTCTCTATTAAAAAACTTGTTGTTTATGAATTGTATGCCTCACTAGAAATACAAAAAGCCTCACTAGATAACAGTCAAGCCTCACTAGCAACCATTCAAGCCTCACTAGAAAAATAATCCTCACTAGCAATACAAGCCTCACTAGAAAAATAAGCCTCGTTGGCAATACAAGCCTCACTACCAAAACAAGCCTTTGTTGGCAAGAGACACTGTTAGTATCATTTGGTGTTGTCATTGATGGAAACCCTAATTGATGATAAAATACACACACCATCATTTGATCATACTGGCAGACAGATTGAAGATTGTCAAGGAAGAACATGGCATCCAGTAATTCAGTGTTCATCAATCTATATGAAGATTTTTTGTTATTCTTTTGTGTTGTGCATCTCAGAAAAAAAATTTGGTATATTATCTTTGTTACTATTGAAGTGCAGTGGTTCGTATCAATTTGTGTGGAAGTTAGAAGGTTTGATTGACTAATTCTTTGTTTTATAAGTACTGGAGCCGACTTCATGAATGAATTATGTCACGGATGTATGAGAAGTAATTAGTTAAGTATTTTTATTTTCATACATCTTTGTTTGGGTCCTAGCCAAGTTTTGGTCGACTGTTGTGGATATGCATTACATATTATTCATGATTTGAGCCAACAGTTGTAATTATTTTTGTGTTCTATTGAAGCTGACAAAGTGTAATTGAATTCTATGTTGCGGATATATATAAGATCGTCTATATCATTTTGTGAGAATTATGAAGTGTGTGTTGATGTGAATTATGAATTAGAGCAAAGTAGAAGAGCGACAATGCATAGTTTCACTTGTGTATAAAGAATATGTGTTTCGAGTGTGAGCAGAAGTGCAGAATCAGTATGTAGGACAAAAGATTGAATATTGTGCCTAACCGGAATTGTAATCAGGCATATGTAGATGTTATTTTTCTTAGCTCAAACTCTCAAATGGTTTTAATCTAATTTTCTTTGTAAGGCAGTGAGTCTTCCCTTTGAGCAGTGAGCTCTAGGCAGTGTGCTTGAATGCAAGTGCATTCCCCTTATTGTAAACTTCATTTGAATATACTCAAATTAAATTGTGGATTGGCCATCCACCGTGGTTTTTCCCCTAACCGGGTTTCCACATAAAAATCCTTGTGTTATGGTGTTGTATTCATTTGCTTCATGTTTATGCATTATGGTTGAATGTTGTTAATGCTTTGAAGATAAAGGTTAATAAAGTTAATTTTTGCACAACATTGATTCACCCCCCCCCCCACCCTCTCAATGTAGCTTGTTTCCAACAATTGGTATCAGAGCTAGTTCCTCTAAAGAATTCTAACAACTTGGGGAGATCTTGGACGATGTTTCAATGGATTCAAGTAGTCTTCAACAACATCTTTTGGTGGCCCCGGATGATCTTGATCAGTCAAAGGTTGAAGTTCAAAAATTGCAAGCAAACCTCACATATGTTGAGAAATTCATTGAATGTTTGAAAGACACAATCAATAATTCTAGAGAGAAGAGAAAGGAACTTTGTGATCAGATTAAGTAGAGTGACAATACGAGCATTGAAGATGAACAACTCAGTCAAGCTTTGAAGGAAAAGATAAAAGAATGTGAAAATCTTACCAGAGATAATACAGTCCTAAAGCATGAAATGGAATCTATCATGATGAAGATGACCAACGAGATTGAAGACAGAAAGAAGAATGAATAGAACCTAGCACAGTGCCTGAAAGAAAAATCTGAAGTATGCAGCCAATTGGATGATGAACTGGAACAATCTAAAAATAATGAATAAGCACTTGAAAATCAAATGGATGATCTCAAAAATGAACTTGTTGCTGCAAATGAATACAAAGAAAAGTTCAAAGTTAGCTCAGCCAAGCTTGATGACCTAATTAGAAGTTAGAGGACTAATGGTGACAAGAGAGGTCCTGGATATGAAGAAGGAGAAAGTTCAAGATCTAGACAAAGGAGATTTGAGCAAGGAAATCGAATGAACAAATCTAGAAGGTATCCAGTAAGGCAACCTAATGCTCAGAGATTTAATGGATATTGTTTTAGTTGCAATAAATTTGGACACATGGCTACTCAATGTAGAAGTAGAATGAATCAAAGTGGTCCATCATTCTCGAGTTAGTGCTTTAATTATCATAAGGTTGGTTATAAGTCAACTGAATGCAGAAATGTGATGAATCAATTCCATAGAAATATCAGATGTTATACATGCAATAGACTTGGCCATACTTCTAACCAATGCAAATCAAGAGGAAATCAATGGAACAATTGGTCTGGAAAGAGAAACGTTGTGTGCTATAACTGCAACAAAATTGGACACATTGCTACATTCTGTTGGAACAAAAAAGGTCTGGTAAATCAAAGGAAAAACATGCAAAAGGATATCAAGGGAAAAGGTAAACTCACTACAGATGTGGTCAGGTAGCAGATGCAAAAGAAATGGGTGAATAAATATCCCTCTATTGAAGAAAATGTGCCAACACCAGAACCTGCTTCTGGTAGTTCCTCTGGGAATTAGTTTCAGGCCTTTGGCCTAGGGGGAGTTGTCAAGAGAAATTTGTAACCCCTAACCAATAATTAACACTAGATGTGGATGTGTACAGAAGGTGCATAGATGCTCAACAGAAGATGTTGAACTCATTGGAGGAAGTGGTATGTCGTATTGGAGGTCTGCAAAAGATTTACCTGTCACATTGCATAAAACAAGGTAATCGGATGAATTAGGGTTAAAGCATTTATTGCGAAAAAAATGGTTAGTTATGCAAGTGATAAAAATTCATTTATATTCTTCATTTGTCACTTTGTAGTTTGGAGAAAAGAAGTTTGGAGAGATCTAAGGAAAACTTTGGAAAATTGAGGCAAAATGCAAGTGTGGAAGTGATTTGGTAATCAAATTTTGATCTAATGAAAAAGATATTTATCAAAAAACTCTATGAATTTGTGATTTATTCAAAATGAATACTCCTCTAGTAGTTGAATTCAAGGATAGACCTCATCCTAAATTTAAATGGCATCCTTACAAGTCTCCTGATACTAATCCATTAGGAGCATTTTCGTCTATTCCGTATTGAGTATTACACACAGAGGATATTAGGGTTTATATTCACGTGAATATTGAAGAACTAGGAATTTCACAACTGCTGAATTTGTATAATAATCACATCATAGGTGAATATTTTTGTGTGAAGCCGGAACATAAAATCTTAGAAGAAAAGAAGTTTGCACAGATTGTCGAATTTCCCATGTTTGAAGAGTCGAAATGGGTTCGTTATGTTCTGAGTTGAGTCCATGATGAATTCATGTGGTTAAGCATACTATTTAAAATCACAAAGGAAGCTATCAGTGATGTAATAGGTCTAAACTCTTTTGGTGGACTACCAATTCTGAAATCTATGAAAAATCAAATGATCACTGATGCTACATGCTCTAGGTATGACAGAAGGGCAATGAAAATTGATAACATTGTTGATATAGATGTCAAATTCTCATCTATGGTTATTGGGTACAAGATTTATCATTACAGCCAAGACAACTCTATCTCTGGCACAGCAATTTATGTTGCCTATCAGATGGTGAAAGAAAATGAAGATTATGATCTTTGTGAACTGTTGAGGAGTCAGCTAATGGAAAATCTTGCGAAGATTAAGAAAGATAAGAAAAAATCTTTCAACTATGGTAACTTTCTTTTGTGCTTATTCTTTTATTTCATGGGTGAAGTTCCGAGAGTTGGAAAGATTCATTGGCAAAAGGACAAGCCGGTAGCCACTCAAATCAAAGATCTGTTACATAATTTTGTAGACACCAAAACAAAGAATGCAGCTATCTAGGGATACTTTAAAAAAATTCAGACTATGATGCTAGCTAGAGAGAGGATTCCCACCTACATTGTAGAGAAATACAAGGATTCAATTTTCTTCATGGTAGATGTTGATCAATGTATGATGGAAGCTACTGATCCCGGAACAATCTAGATCATGCCTATGGGGTATGAAGTTGAAGAAAAAAAATTGGATATGTATGCACAACACTTACTAAGTAAACCTATAGATCCGGAAGAAGAGAGGTTTGGTACCTATATTGAAAAGGACATACAGGTGCACAACGAGCTCAAGAAACCTATGGTAACTAAAATATTCATAAAAGAGGTAGAAGTTCTTGCAAAAAGTTTGGGCATATCCGCAGAGAAATTAAAAGAAGCTATAAAGAAAAGGGAAGAAGCTAAAGCAAAAAAGCAAGAAGCCAAGGAGGTATCAAAAACTTAATCAGCTGGTCTAGCAGCCCCATCTACCCGAGCTAGAACAACTAGAAGCTCTACATCCCATTCAGCTCCTGTAGAAAAATCAATCCTTGTGAAAACTGAATCTAAGTGAAAGAGGAAGAAAGATAAGAGCAAAAGAATCTATATGGAAGTTTATGAGGATGAATTGATAGAGTCTAATGAAGAAGTCAAAGAAATCAAACATCAAGGCACCAAGGCAAAAACTGTTATAAAAGATAAACCCTCTGGTGGAGATGTTCAAACAAAGAAGAAGACAAAAACTGACAATTCAGGTATGTCAGTTGGAGAAATTGAAAAGGCATTAGTTAAGGATGGAAATATCAAGCCACTTTGTAAATGATATGAATCTTTTGATGAATCTAATAAAATAATTCTTGAAGAGTCGACAATAAAACATATGAATATTTTCAATAAAGTTTTGATTGAAATTATGCCTAATTTGCCCAAAAGTCTATATGACATTCTGGAAATGAGGAGACTCAATGCTATAATAGAAGAAGAACAAATGAGAGAAATAATTCTTGTATAATTGTGTTCAGTGATGTCTATGGATGAGATGCAGGCACTCTTGAATAAAGTCAAAATGAAATTTAAAAGCAAAACAAGGGCAAACAGGCTAATGATTGGTCTAACCAATGAAGTTACAAAAGAAACTGAGCAAATCCTAAGGGAGATACTGTTAAATGATAGAATTGATGTTGTAGCTAAGGAAACACATGTTGAAGATGCCCCATCTGGTCCGGTAAAGGAAGCAAAAGAAGAAAATTTTGATACAGCTAAGGATTCACAGATTGCTCCTATAGAGGTCAACACAGACATTCCTATGGAAGTTGAGATACTTGAAAATGTATCAATTGAGGAAATAGAAATGACTGAAGGTAAATCAAAACATGCAACTGTGGAAGTAACAGTTGAAGAGAAGAAAGATGATGTAAAACAAATCCCAGTAGAGGCAAGAGACGTTGTTGAAGTAGTGAAGAAATTTTTGGTTGAACAAAAGGAAGAAATTGATCTGGAATTGATTGAAGGTTCCATTGACCTATCTACTTTGAGTCCAATCCGGAAGATGAAAGTAGCTTCATTTTCTCAAGCAAAAGACAGAGAAGATCTACTGAAGTCACACATTGAAGATAGTGAACTGCTAAATCTTGCATCTAGAGTATTGGAAAAGATAATGCCCTCTTATGTGAAAGATCCAACTGATTCCTCCTCTAGTGAAATGAAAAATCTTATCAACTCAGTTAGTACTCACTTTGATTCACTTGAAAAATCAGTTATGGTGAAAGTGCAGAAATAATTTGATGTCATAAGGTTTAGTGGACTGAAAGAAATGATTGTTAAAGATAAAACCATTTTAGCCACATGTGTGAAGAGTGTATAGAATTCTTTGTCAAAAGGTGGAAAATTTATAAATCATGTTTGTCTTTTTCAAAATTTACTAAAGCTAATGAGGAAAAGGTTAAGGATCAGGAAATATAGTTAAGTACTATTTCTGAAGCATTTGATCCTCTAACTAGTGGTGTTGGAAAGACAGAAGGTGAAGTGATTTCTTCGCTTGTCAAAATAAAAGGCCTAAAGCATGAGAATGAAAAAATCATAGCAAGAGGATGTGAACTCAGAGGCATAATTGGTCCAAAAATTGAGATAATGTCAAGCACTCTAAAGGAAGGAAAAGACACTATGGCAGTTTGTGATCTAGCCAACTTGGAATCTGTAGAGACATAGTCCTACCTGATATGTGGTCACATAACAATCCTAGAAAGTCTCAAAAGATTTTGGGACACAAATCTGATCCAGCTGAAGAAAGATTTTGCAGACATTTTTCAGCTTATGTAAGTTAAAGAAGCAATTTTGTATAACAGTTTTGATTGATTCATTCATTTTTGGTATGAAAATCCTTGCCTTTTCCATTGATGTCAAAGGGGGAGAATATTGGAGTGAAAATGTATAATCATCTCAGGGGGAGAATTGTAATTTTGGAATTTTGGGGATGGCAGTGCAGTTTATCTTGGTACTAATCTGACACTTAGCCATTTTTCACTAAGTGTTGCCATCAATTCCAAAGGGGGAGATTGTTGGAAAGAGACACTACTAGTATCATTTTTTGTTTTCATTGATGGCAACCCTAATCAATGATTAAATATGCAAACCATCATTTGATCATACCAGTAGATAGATTGAAGATTGTCAAGGAAGAACAAGGCATTTGGTATTTCAGTGCTCATCGATCTGTATGAAGATTTTATGTTATTTTTTTGTGTTGTGCATCTCAAAAAAAAAAAAATTGGTATATTATCTCTGTTACTATTTAAGCGCAGTGGATCGTATCAATTCGTGTGGAAGTTAGAAGCTCTGGTTGACTAATTCTCTGTTTTATCAGTACTAGAGCCGACTTCATGAATGAATTATGTCGCGGATGTATGAGAAGTAATTAGTTAAGTATTTTTGTGTTCATACATATTTGTTTGGGTCCTAGCCAAGTTGTGGCTGACTTTTGTGGATATGCATTACATATTATTCATGATTTGAGCTGACAGTTGTAATTATTTTTGTGTTCTATTGAATTTGACAAAGTGTAATTGAATTCTATGTTGCGGATATATATATAAGATCGTCTGTATCATTTTGTGAGAAGTATGAAGTGTGTGTTGATGTGAATTGCAGATTAGAGTAGAGAAGAAGAGCAGAAATGCGCAGTTTCACTTGCGCATAAATAATTTGTCTTGTGAGTGTGAGCAGAACATAGCAAAAGTGCGAAATCATTCTATAGGATAGAAGATTGAATATTGTTCCTAATCAGAACTATAATCAGGCATATGTAGATGCTATTTTTCTCAGTTCAAATTCTCAAATGGTTTTAATCTAATTTTATTTGTAAGGCAGTGAGCCTTCCCTTTGAGTAGTGAGCTCTAGGTAGTGTGCTTGAATGCAAGTGCATTCCCCTTATTGTAAACTTCATTTGAGTATAATCAGATTAAATTGTGGATTGGCCATCCATCATGGTTTTTCCCCTAACAGGGTTTCCATGTAAAAATCCTTGTGTTATGGTGTTGTGTTCATTTGCTTCATGGTTATGCATTATGTTTGAATGTTGTTAGTGCTTTGAAGATAAAGTTTAATAAATTTATTTTTTGTACAACACTTATTCACCCCCCCCCCCTCTCAGTGTAGCTTGTTTCCAACAGCCTCATTGGACAATCAACACCATTTTAGAAGAAAAAGAACAAACTAGAGGGTTACTTTGTTTCCTTGCATATCATTGCTCTGTTAAACACCTATCCAACCTTACCATAGCATATGTTAACAATCAGATAAACACCAATATGTATAATTCATTGACTTCTCCTATGAAATAAATCAGCCTTTTGGATAAGCAATTAACTTCATCTTCCTTTTTTTTGGTACAATGATTCACTACATAGTAAATAGATCTTCATAGTGCTCTAACTTTCAAATAGACTACTAACACTATAACCATATTGTATTTGTTTTCATAAAACTCCAAACATCTGAGAACTCATTCAGATCAAACCACACTTGTAAACATTGTATGTCAAATTTTTTCAATCAGGACATCCATCTCATCTTCTTCAAAAATATTTCATCTTCAATCTATATCACCTTACACCTTGAAATACAAAGAACCTCACTAGAATCAATATCTTAGAATATACTTTACTTCACATGCATTTCAAAAATAAAACCCCCACTACAATTAGTTTATAGTAGATAATCAAGATCATACAGACTAAAATAAAAATCCTCAATTTGATATCATCAAAGACCATTTATCAGTTTGCTCATCTTCAATCAAAGCTCTCATTCTTTTCATACATACTCTGTCCAATTCTCTTCTTTGGATTATCTACACATGAGCATGATATTGTTAACCGATGAACCTTCTCACGGAGCATAATCCTTCATCTAAATCAACATTATTCAATATATTTTCTTCATATATCAAAATTTTCCTCTCAACTCTTCATTTTTATTAATATTCTTCATACCCACTGAATTCTCTCCAGCATCATTGATAGGCCAAAATTAGGGTAAAGAATAAAAAATATTTTAGCTTGGTCTAAGTGTCAATCTGAGGATCGTAAGCTTTCAAGAGGTGTTGCGGAAATATACCTAAAGGGAGGAAAGAAAAAAATTAATTGGGGATGAAATGCAGCTAGAACACATGAAGGAGAACCTATAATGAAGATTTGGTTCAAAATTATATTTTTGTTCTGCTCTATTCTATGAAAAAAGTGATAGGAGTTGCAATAATCTGTGGAAATAAGAACAGTGATCTACAAAAATAACAACGAAATTTTGCAACAATAACAATAGTAGCTTACAATAGAAAGAAAAAATAACCCAGATTATATATTCTTTTATCCAAACTGTACTGAAATTGAAACCATGCAATCAAAAGGAAATAACGTTTATCTCAACCAAACCAAATCAAAATAAAACATCACCAAGCTTCCCCAAGGAGTGAGCCCTTGCTCCTAGTTCGCATAGTGGATAGAACGAAAGATTTCCTATGTTTCCTTGCTCAATAGAATTGCTATTTTATTTATCAAAAAGTTTGAAACAAAAAATCTACTGCAAAAGTTTGTTGTCAAAGTCTATAGTCTATTTTCTCCCTTACAATATGATTACTTATATATGCATTTTTTGAAACAATGAAATACATAAAATATTAAGTTTGTTTCATCTTGTGGCCAACAAACGAGAAGAAACAAAAATAAGTTTCACAGATTAAAATGATATTGTCATAACAGTGAGTAAATATAGGAGATGAGAATATCTTTGGTTCTATCAAGCTAGCAATCTTGTCCTCCATGGTTTTTTCTCCTTCACACAGCTAGCAAGCACAACTATATGGAAAATATCAATGATGATGTGCAAGGAGACCATAAAGTCTATTGAAAGGAATACGTGAAGATTTGCATATTTTTCTCCAACAATTTAGCAGCACATCTCGATCACAAGTTTCCTTCCATAGTCCATAAGAATAGCACACGTGGAGCCTTGGTCGAGTGTATTTTTCTATATTTGTTGCTATCCACAAAAAAAAAAATTGGTTTCTTGTGCTTATTTGAAGAGTTAATTGATGCCACCTTGGAGGTTGATGTCATGACAAAAATAAATTGTTGATCAAAGAGTAATGCACATAAGTTCCTGAACAGAAAGTGACTGGAAGATATTCTGCATAAAATATGATAAGAATTTCTTATGATCTGCATGCTACAAGCTTTATTTTCCAAGAATTGAAATCATAATGCTCATTAGTAAAGACATTCAATAATTAATTTACATATTTTATCCAAAACTATATTAAATACCACATATATATTTAATCATATGCAATATAAAATGGTGAAATAGTATGATATGGAATGGAAATGCAACATGGAAGTGGATATAAAGGTATATGAAATAGGCTAAAATATTCCATAAAATGGGATGTAATTGGATCTCATCAATCATAACACAAACCTTCATCATCTCAAGCTTCATTAACCACCTATCAAAAAAAATTCATCAAAGATTGAAACTCTACTTTTCTTCAATACATTGAAAAAATACAATACATAGAAAAAAAAATTCAATCAAAACTTTACTCTTGCTCTTCAAAAAATCTGCTCTCAAACAATATTCAAAACAATCTACTCTAAAACAATCTTCAAAATAATCTACACATGTAATACTGAGCATGCAAACACTAACCTTTGTTCATGAAAGTTCCATCACCAAAATATTACAAAGGTTTCAAATCACACTGTCATATATTCACCAAGAATATCAGCAAACTGTTATTAACAAATTCATGACCTTATTCAACACTATCATATTTCTTTCGGCAAGAATATCCAATAAGACTCTTGCATACTTACATTATCCAAAGCAAGGAAAAATCAGCATTCCTCAACATTACTACAAGAATATCCAAGAAAAACTTTTTTTACAATTAGAAACCTTTCTATATTTCAGTAAGGTTTGGTTCCAATCCACAACACAGACCTTATCTTTTCATCTTCTCGCAAAAGAAAAGGAAAAATCTAAAAGACAACTTGACACCCATCAAAGTAAAAGCCTCTTGAAATGATCATTTTGAACTTTAAATAGAGACCTTTGATTTTGTATTTCCACCACATTTATCTTTAAATGACAACCCTTGATCTTCATTTGAATGAGATAAACAAAACCTTCAATTTTCTTGACTTTAATATGGACAAAATATAAGCCATGAAATAAAGAATCATGTATCTTTTTCATTTCCATGTACGGCACTAAACCCTCAACCAAAGTAAAAACCTTAACCAAACTTCAAAACCTCTAAAACTTAAACCAAAGCATTATGCTATGACCTCTAACATTCCATATGACTTTGATAATATGAATCATGAATACCGTGTGAAGATGAATGATCAACATTAAGAGAACCAACATTAGGGATTTGAAATATGAATGACCAAGTGCTTTGTGATTGAATGTGCTTTTTGATTGAATACTTCACCATACTTTACCGTTAGTCTTTGTATGAACCCCATGCCTTCAAGGCTATGACAAGCACCATGAGATAACAAGGAACATAAAGACCAATAATAATGAACAATGAATACAAACCTTTGCACCAGCCAAACCAACACGCTATGAACACTGTAGTATGATGTATGAAGATCATGACAACTCAAGCTATCACTGCAACCTTTAACTTGACATCATGAATGCAATTCTTAGATGAGGATCTTGCCAACATTTCAAATCAACAAACACCATTTACAATGACATGATGATCAAAACCTCAACTCCTAAAGCATAAGCATGAAGCATCTATGAAGATCTTATCAATGACAAACACTTGATCAGGTCATCTTCTTAAGACCAACTTTTGGCATCAAACACATCAACACCCCACTCATTGGAAGGATGGAAGTTAGGTATGCCCCCTCGAGAGGACATGTGAGTTAAAATAACATGGGTGTGCTCTTGAAATGGATGGGAGGACTAGAGGAAGATATGGATGGAAAAAAACATGGATGGAGAGGGAGTATGAATAATAATCATGCTACCATGGTATAATAAACCTAGATTTGATATTGTGATTGATGTTATGCACCAATTTATAAGGAACCGAGATGATAATGTGCCAAGTACGTGATCAAAAAAGATCAAATGCAAAAATATTCCTTATAACACCATGATATGGAAAACCATGATACCATTGTGGCAATAGAGTGCAAATACCATTATAAATGTAATCAATGATAAAGCATACTATCAACAAGCAAGCATGCACAACAAACCAAAAATAAACCAGGATTATGCCCTTAGTTAAGCTAAAAATTTGATTGATGAGGATAAAAAAGTTAACAATAAGAACAATGCATACCCCAAGGATTATTTTTTTAACAATAATAAAAACATGTGTATTGGGAATGATACATCCCTATGATGATAATTTGATAATGAATCAATATATTTTAGCTGAATTGGATCAAAATCATGGAATACTTATGGATGATGGCCTAGATTGCAAGATTTAATTGCATGGATTATGATTGATTGCATTTGGATGGTTTAGATTTAATATTTTTGGATGAGAATGATGGATTGGATAGGATTGGATTGGATGGAGGATAGCAGATAAATGGACTAGATAAGATAGGATTGGATGGAGGATAAGATGATTAAGTTAGAGGAATGGATGGGAACAAATGACAAGGGAGAACCAAGGTTCGGTAAAATATGAATGGATAGCTTATCTAAGAGATATATGGATTGATTGGATGGATGAGGTATTGGAGATAGGATGATAGGAGGAGGGATATCCAAGGACTATGTTGCAAAAGAATAATATACCTCACACTAGAGTGAGTACAACATGTGTCGAATATATAAAGGATGCATGAGATAGAAGGATAATGTATAAGGGATATGAATGGTAGAGGAAGTAAGATGTTCATTGTCCAAAGCATGCATATATGTTTTTACCCTAGTTTTGATCAAGATCAAAGGTTGGAAAAGGGAAATATGGATGAAAAATGGATGAGAGATATGGGATGGAGGATATGGATAGGATATGGTATGTAATATATCATGGATGGTGCATGGATATTTTCCCCTAGCCTTATCAAGATCAAAAGTAAACATGGGGAATGAATTTGATAGGATTAGGGGAGGTAGGATGAGGGATAGGGTGAGATTTTTGGTATGGAAGGTGTGGATAAGGTGAGATAGATAGCATACCTTATGCTTATGAATATCCTTAGCCTTTTCAAGATCAAAGGTAAAAGAGGGAGGATGGAATTAGATAGAATGATGGATAGGGGATGAGGGATATGGGAGGATGTGGATATTAGAGGATGTGGATAAAATGTGGTATGGATAGGGGATAAAATGTAGAGTGCAAGAGGATAGGGGATATTCACAAGATGTTTGTTTTCTATATTTTTATCATGGTATTTTCTTAAGGTTCCATAAGAAGTGCTTTTCACCATTAAATAAATTATTTCTCATTAATTTTTTACTTTTTTAATTATTTATTTATTTATTTTTAAAATAGAAATGATGGAGAAGGATGAGGATAAGGATGTGGATAGGTAGATTTGGAAGATATTGGATAGATGGTATGAGGATGGAGGAAGGACTCAAGCGTTTAGTACCATATATGGTATCCCTTGATTATTTGCTCTATTAGACCATGGAAATTGGAGGTACACTCATAAACATTGGTAGAATGATGGTAAGGGGGACGAAATGGATGGGAAGATAGAGAAGGATATGGATCTATACAAATTATTGGATTGAAGGAGTATGATGGTGAATGAATGTTGGATGATGGATGAGGGGTTGGAATATTTTTGGATGAATCGATGGAAATGTTGGAAAAATAAGCATTGGCACACACCTTGAAGGGTGATGGAGTTGAGGAGGAGAAGTGGATTTTAAATTTTAAGATTTATATGGAGGAGTGTATATGGATTTTGGGAGATAAGGGGCCAAAATAGATGTGAAAGATGAGGGATTTTTAGATGGGGTGGTGGAATAATTAGGAGGAGTAGATTTGGATGCCAATTTTGATTGATATAAATGGTTTTTATTTTGATTTAATGGGCCTTTGTGGCATTTTGGATTTAACTTTTTGATTTTGGATAAGATTTTTCTTTATTTTTGCATGTCTTTTTTTGGCACATATGACCCTTAGATTTTTATGAATTTTTAGCCTGATGCATTTTATGTTTGGCATCACAATTGTGTTGGAAACGTGAGTATTATTATGTCTGGTGTTGTCATTGATGTAAACCCATTGTAAAAGTGATGGTTCATCAATATGTATATAGTTCGAAGTAGACCAAGTATTTAGGGAAATTGGCTAAGTGTTTGACTGAGATAGTGATGTAATAGAGCATCAGTTTTGTAGTCCACATTTCTCCACACTAAAATATCTTGTCATGTGGTTTTGATTTGATAATGTTATGTGTTGAAGGACTCCATATCTAAGGTTTTAGGTTTTAATGTCTTTCACAAAAAAATATATTGATGATAAAGTATTGGGCTAAGCAGAGACATACTTATAGTTGCAAAATTCATGTTGAAATGCTCTACATTACATCATGAATGATTAGTGTACTTTTCATATTTGAGGAACTTCTTGAATATTTTAGATGTGTGTGCACTCCAAGTATTAATTTTTGGGATAAAAAGTTGGTTCATTTAGTTGTTGCTTCACCAATTTTTTTGTGTGGTGCCAACCTAAGGGTTTTGGGGTCATATGGAACTAAATTTTGTATGGAGTGGAATCATAGGAGTATTTATAGGTCATGTCAACCTATATTAGTGAAAAACATGCTTTAGTTAATTCCATAAGGTATGTATGATGGATTTTTGAGATGACAGGTTATGGTGTCACACGTTTCATCTAATTAGGCCAATCTAATTGATGATATGATTGTTTGTGAATTATACATATATATAAAAGGTCAATTTAGTGTGTATATAATGAGATAAGATATGTGAGGTGTGTAGTGAAGTGTGAAATGTGATAGTGATGATCTTGTGGGAGTGAGGAATGAAGTGTATTAAGTCAGTTTTCTAAACCTGTTTGGAATTGTATATTCAGCATATAGTAGATGCATTGTAAGCAGTTCAAATTATGGTAGTGAGACATCCTTTTATATATATATTGTAATTATAGAAGAAGTGATCTTCCTTAGGTAGTGAGCCCTCCTATTTTTTGGGAAATGAGTCCTCTAGACAATGAGCTCCTCAGGCAGTGAGCCTCCTGTAATCTATTATAATCAGTTATGATATATTGTGAACTAATCCTCACCATGGTTTTTCTCTTTCAAGGGTTTTCCACATAAATCTAGTGTTCTTGTTTTGAGTTTTGTGGTGCATGCTTTAATTTTTCCTTTCCTTTTTCTGCAAGTTTAATGAGATTATTTGTAATGCACTTTTAAGTTAATGAATTTTAGGGAACATTGAATCACCCCCTCTCAGTATTCTAGGTGTTCAACAATTGGTATCAAATCAATGTTCCTTCAATTTGCTTAACAGTTGAGGTATATCTTTGAGTTTTAACACATGACAACTAGGAGGTATCCTATCCCTCTAGAATAAATTATTATGGAAGTCTTTACTAAAGAAGACGGTGAAGTTGATATGGAAGGAGAGCTCAAAATTTCTCTTGATTACCTAGATAAAGTAGAATGTGAGAATAGAGATCTGAAAGAAACTCTTAAGGAAGCAGATTAATGTATCAAGAATTTGAGGAATCAAATCAAGAAATTTAAAGAGAAACTCAAGGAGACAAATGAGCAACTTAAACAATCAAATGAGATCATTTATAATCTAAAATTTCAAGTTGAAGAAGGAAAAAGAGTTGAAGACTGCTTGAATGCCAAGTTGAAAGACAAATCTGGAGAGTGCTCAAAACTTGAAGAAGAGATTGTGTCTTTGAGGAAATATCTGGAGAAAGAAAAGAGTCAAGAGGAAAAATTCAAGAAGAGCTCCACCTTGCTTGATGATATGTTTTCTATTCAAAAATATTCTAAAGAAAAATAAGGATTAGGGTTTTAAAAAGAAGAAATATCAAAGAAAAATTAGACTCCACACAATTTTGAAAAGGAGAATAATGCACAAAGGAAGAATGGAGATAAGAAGAGCAATAGAAAACATGTCCAAAACCAAAAGAAATATTTCAAGAAAACTCCTATCAGACAACCAACTACACAAAGGTACCCATATTTTAATGGTTACTGTTATTGTTGCCATAAATTTGGACATAGAGCTATAGAATTTAGAAGCAAAATAAATCAAAAATTTCAATTCTTTTTCGGTCAATTCTATGCATACAATAGATTTGGTCATAAGGCTAGTGAATGTAAAAGATAGATGATAAATAGTTACAATAATGGTATGATGCCTAAATCATTCCCCGATTACTATTACACATCTAATAGGTTTGGATACATAGCTAAGTTTTGTAGAGGAAAGAATGTGAAGCCCTCCATTCCACAAAAGAATATTGATCTGATTGAGGTAAAGAATGAGATGGACAAGATTTGGAAGAAAAAGGAAGAGAATAATGTGGAGAATGAGTCTGTGCCAAATTATGGTGTAGATATTTCCTCCAAAAACTAAATAGAAAGCATTTGGCTCAGGGGGAGTTCTAACCAAAAATTCTAAGCATGTGCCAAAGATGATATGTTGATGTCTTCAACATACTAGTGCAATAATAGGTTGGTTTGCTTGATCCATTGGTGAAATCTCTGGTGAGAAATCTCTCGGTGTTTAGATTTTTGGAATGTTTAGGAGTCCTTGTGATGATACAGTGAAGGCTTGATAGTATTTGACCTAACTTTTCACTTTTTCATTTAATGTGCTATTTAGGTCATAAATAAATTGTTTATATTTCATTTTGCACATTCTAAAAGACATTTTTGTTCTAGCATTTGAAGAGGAGAGTAGAGAAAATGGGATCTAAAGTGTTGAACAAAAACCTATCGACAAATTTCCATGAGGTATTTATAATTTCTTGCAAACCCTATCTCATAGAAGTTCATAATGCTTATGCCTCAGGTTATTGATGTACTTGAGAGGCCGATGCCTAAATTTAAGAAGCATCCATACAAATCAATGGAAACGGATAAAGGGGAATTCTCTAGGGTTCCTTCAAATGTGTTGCACATAGAAGATGCACAAATTTACATTCAATTGAAGATGGATAAATATGATCACTTGAAACTAGAATAGTTTAGGGAAAAGTGCTAACTGGAGATGATTTTGATTTGAAACTAGAGTATTCCAGCTTGATGGAGAAACATTTGGATGTGTGGATGAAATTTTCTAATTTCTTCTATGATAATGAGTGGGTGAAGTATGTTATGAGTAGAATTTGTGATAAATTCATGTGGTTCAACATGCCACATATGATAACTAAAGAGGAAATTATGTTTGTTACTTGTTTGAGCTCCTCAAGATATGTCCCAACATTAAAGGTGGTAGAGAATGAAGTGGTGATGAATCTTACTAGATCCAAGTTTGACAAGTGTTGCCTAAAATTAAATGACATTGAATATTTGATGGTCAAATATGTTATAATGATGATTGGTTACAAGATATTTTACACAAACAAAGAGAATTTTCTCATTGCCACTGTGATACACATGGTTTATTAGATGGTGAAAGAAGGAAAATACTTTGATCTTTGTGAGTTCCTACGATTACAGTTGTTCAATAATTTACAAAAGACTAAGGAGTCAAAATACCCTTTTCAGTATGGTACTCTTATCATTTTCTTAATTTTTTACTTTCTCAATGAGTTTCTTGGAGTGAAGAATGTAGTATGGCAAGATAAGATTCCTATAGTTGTTAAAATTAGAGATCATTTGAGGATATTTCTTGGTAAAGAGTCTTGTGATTCAATATTGTGGGGATTATTTAAACCTTTTCAAGCTCAGATGTAAGAGAGAGAAAGCATTCCAAGTAAATTTTTGGAAAAGTATAAGAATGAATTAAAATTGGTTAATAGAGATTACTATTACATGGAAGCAGTTGAAGACAAAAATGTTTGGGTTTCGAAGTTTCCTTATGAGGTAGATGAGTTTGAATGTATTGCTCTTGCAAATATTGTATTGAGAAAACATAGAGATAGAACAACTGAAATTTTTGGTACTTATAAAGATAAATCAAGTAAAGAGAACCGAGAAAAAAAAGAAGGATATTGAAGAAAAGGTTGAAAAGATGAAATTTGAGTTGGAAAAGGAGTTTGGTACCCCTATAGACCATGCAGAGAAATCCAAAGGTATGTCTACTCCTCTATATACTCCACAAAGTTCAAGAAGGTCAAGCAGCACCTCGACCTCCACACCTACTATTACAAATCCTTCCAAAACAAAACCAATAGGGGGTTCGAAGAAGATAGACACATCCAACCTTCCTGAGCAACAAAAGGATCCAAAGAGAAGAAAGAAAGAAAGAAAAATAAACAAGAGTTAGGTATATCCATCCAAAAGAAGAAGAGGAAGAGAAAGAACATCAATTGGTCTAGAAAAGGAAATCAAAAGTCTCTTGAGAAGAGACTGATACAAAAAAATGGAAAGAAGAAAGTGGAGACCCCTTCAGTTCATGAGCACAGTCCTATAAAGTTTGATGCACTATTTAGTGCTATAGTAGAGTTTGAAATCTTGAAGGATACATTTTAAATGTATTTAGAAGCCAATAATGTAGATAGGGAAATAATTGAAGGGGTCATTGTCAAATACATGGTGACATTTAATGTTGGACTAGGTGAGATAGAGGATCAATTGTCAGTTGATTTAAAAGGTGTATTGAGTGCAAGAAGACAAGAGGCAATTGTAGAAAATACAAAGATGAGAAATTTTTCCTTGAATAAGATTGGTTCCTCATTATCGAGCATGAGGAAAGAGCTAAGTTGTCTTAGTTGTGTGCCCAAAAATTTGGGACAAAAAAAGAGAATACTCTTATGGGAAAAGATAAGGATGATATAGAGAATCTAAGGAGAGAAACATTGTAAACAAATGAAAATATTATTAAGGAGTTGGGAGCCTCTTTGGGTGATGAAGATCAAATGCAACAAGATACATCCCTCTCAGAAAGAAATGAGCCAATCAATGAACAACATGAGAAAGAAGATATGATGACAGAAAACACCCCTCCAGATGTGGAGATAACTACTGAGCAAAGCAAAAAAGATCAGAAAGGAGTCCTAGAGAAGACTGAACCTCAAAAGGAACAAACTATACCTCCTCTAGAAGTTGAGAAGATTGCAGAAGAGGATTTTGGCAGTGGAGAGAAGGAGAAGAATGATACACAAGTAAAAGAAAGCACTAAAATAGGTTGTGAATCCTCTAGACCCTCCAAAGATTCATTCAAAGATATTTTGGATATGCAACTGCATTTCCAACCAGTGGTGTCTACACAACTATTATAAATTCCTATGCAACAAGGTCAAGTGGATATGGATAGGATCTCTCCTCTCCATAAGTTGTAACTCGCTCATTAATGTATTTCATGCCTCCACAAGAAAGGATATAATTCAAACTCACCAAAAGAGCATAGAGTTCTTTGATAAAGATGTCAAGGTGTTGTAAGAAGGCCTTCCTAGAGTATCCATTGATACTTATTTATCAGGTGTACAATAGTTGAAATTACAGCTAGATTCTTTTAAGGAGTACTTTTTTGGTTTGGAAGAGAAGATTGAAATGGGAGAAACAAATAAGCTAAATGATAAGAGGCTAGTTGATTCCTTAGATAAGTGTGCTACTTCTCACACAAATTTGCAAGGTAACTTGAAGGATGTTCAAAAGTCTTTGGAGGAAGCTAAACAATTGTTTCAATTTTGTTTGAAGTGGCCAGTGTCTATAAAGAGGATAAATGATCAGATGGACTCAATTGAGTCTCAAATTGCTTAGGCCTCTAGTGTATAAGATCTGGTGAATGATGGGGATGGAAAACTAGATCATTCATTTAAAATTTTCATGGTCAATTCTTCTTACTACAAGAATAAAAAGAGAAAATGATAATGCAATACAATTAGATTTGAGATATGGTAAGTGTAAGTCTTCTTTAACTAGAGTTTTGGCCAATGCGAAGAAGGTTGTAAAAAGACAACAATGTTGGTTCTTCGGAAGAAGGAGAAGACCTCTATATAAAATTTGAAAACCAGAGTTACATGTTGGCTTTCACCAAGAAGGATTGGGAGGCACACCTTGCAAAATTAAAGGCATCATATCAAGGTATATTACCCTTATCCAGTTAAGGTATACATTTTTGAATTGTATTAGTTAGTTTTTAATATTAATGTATTTATGTGGAGTTAGTAGATGGTATTGTAGTAAATTTTCCTTTTTGGTGATGGATAACATAGATAGGGGAGCTATTCTCATGTAGATAGATTAGTAAGGGGATGAAATGTGGATTTACTATCCTTTTCCCTTGATTTCAAAGGGGGATTAAAGAAAAGAAGTGTGTTTCCATCAATTACAAAGGGGAAGGTTGTTAGAAACATGAGAATTATGATGTATGGTGTTTTCATTGATGGAAACCCAACGTAGAAGTGATAGTTCATTAGTATGTATATGACCCAGAGTAGACCAAGTGTTTTTGGGAAATTGCCAAAGTGTTTGATAAGATAGTGATGTAATAGAGCATCAGTTTTGTGGTTTGCATTGCTTTGCACTAAAATATATTGTCATGTGGTTTTGAGGTGATAATGGTACATGTTGAAGGAATATATATCCAAGGTTTTATATTTTTATTTCTTCCACAGCAGAAGATATTGATGATAGAGTAACGAGCTAAGCAGATATATAGTTATAGTTGCAAATTTCATGTTGGAATGATCTACATTCCACTATCGATGATCATTTTTCTTTAAATATTTTAGGAATTTCTTAAATATTTCAGATGTATGTGCACTCCAAGTGTCAAGTGGATTGGTGGTCTGCGTGTCAAGTTTTGGGATGAACAGTTGGTCCATTCAGTTGTTGCTTCACCAGCTCAGTTGTGCGGTGTTGACCTAAGGGTTTTGGGCTCATGCTGAATGAAATTGTGTATGGAGTGAAATAAGAGGAGTATCTATAGATCATTTCAAACTATCTTGGTAAATAACATACTTTTATTACTTCCACATGTTATGGATTTTTGAGTCGATAGGTTATGGTGTCACACGTTTCATCTAATTAGGCTGGCCTAATTGATGATATGATTATTTGCACAATATATAAACATATAAAGAATCTCAATTTAGTGTGTGTAGTATGAGATAAGAGATGTGAGGTTTGTAGTGAAGTGTGAACTGTGATAGTGGTGATATTTTGATAGTGAGGAATGAAGTGTGTTAAGTCAATATTTTGAGCCTAAATAGAACTATATCTTCAACATATAGCAAATGCATTGTAATTTGTTCAAATTTTGGTAGTGAGCCATCCTTTTGTATATCTTTTGTAATTTTGTAAGTGATCTTCCTTGGGTAGTGAGCCCTCCTATTTTCTGAATAGTGATTCCTTCAGGCAGTGAGCCTCCTATAGTCTACTATAACTGGTTATGATATATTGTGAGGTTATCCTCACTATGGTTTTTCCCTTTCAAGGTTTTTCTATGTAAATTTTCTGCTCTTGTGTTGAGTTTTGTGGTGCATGCTTTAATTGTTCCTTTCCTTTTTCTACAAGTTGAATGAGATGCTTTGTATTGCACTTTTAAGTTAATGAGTTTTAGGGAATACTGATTCACCCCCCCTCTTAGTATTCTAGGTTTTCAAAAAAATTCTTCCAAGAGCAATAGTATCGATGGATGGGGAGGACTGATATGGAGACCTCTTATGGATGGTTTAATGTATGTAGTATTTTGAAAGGATTTCAAGGATGTGTACCTATGTTTATCTTGATTTACGATATGATAGATCATGAGGAGGAGGAGGAGGGTATCTTGATATTGATTATAAAGAGGATCATGTGATGGAGTGGAGGGGAGAGGATCATGAGAGGGGAGAAGATAATTAGATGGGATGGAAGGTTTTCTTTTATCTTGATTTGGAGAGATATCATGATATGGAATGGGAGGGATACATGGCTTTTGATATGGGATTATATCTTGACATGGATTAGGATCATGAAATTGTACGGAAGGTGTGTTGGGCTCTTGATTTGGAATGGGATAGTTATATGGGATAGAAGGAATACTTTGATCTTGACTTGGGATGGGATCAATAGGGGAGGGGGAGAGATATGAGATGGAATGGGATCATTGGATGGGATGGAAGGAATAATTTTATCTTGACTTGGGAGGGGATCATGAGGGGGAGGAGGTATATGAGATGGAAGGGGATTATTGGATGGGATGGAAGGTGTTCTTTTATTTTGATATGGAAGATAATCCATACTAGAATGATTTGGAATAAGGTATTAACATAGTTAATTTGGTGTATTTTGTGTGATGGAGGAGGAATGGTGGATAGAATATTTTAATTGGGTGGATGGGGAGATGGGATATTCATGAGGTTTATGTGATTGGTGTTTGTATTGATTTGGAGGAGATGGATGTGGATGTATTACATGGTAATATTGCACAACTTTATTTGGGGGTGGGGATCTATCCTTCTTTGCAAATATTCCTTAATAATATTATAATTATGAATAAGAGGGTTTGAATTAGGTGAAGGGTTAGAATTATGCATTAGAGTATTATGATTATGGATAGATACATTAGTATTATGGATAGGATTATTAGGATTATGGATTGGAGAATTGGGATTGAATGAAAGATTATAATTAGGGACTGGGGGACTAGAATTATATCTTGGAGGATTGGAGGTGATGGGAGTGTTGTATAAGGTTGGAGAGAGATAAGAGGGAGATATGAATGGGGTTGGAGGGGAAATTTTGATGTGGTTTTGGTTTCCCTTGTCAAAGGAGGAAGAAGGATAGAAAATAGGAGATGGATTGGGATTGGATATAGTTTGTTGAGATGACATGGATGAAGATATGGTAGATGGGTATGAGGTCATGGGATTGACTTGGTAATTGGTCATGTTGATGGTGTTTAAGATGTTTTGGTATGAGGATGATGATTTAATGTGTTGATATGTGGTATGTTGGGGAATATGGGTTTTTGTAGATGCTCTAACCTCCATAGCCATATTCTCAAACCAATCTTTAAAATTTGTATATGGAGCATAGATTAGATGGTTGTACATGGTAGATTATTGATTAGAATAGGGAAGTTTAGTATTACTTTTGAATGAGGATGGAAATTATGATGATGAATTAGAAATGGATCGGGGATTAGAATAATAGGACCTAAGGATTAGGATGAAGGATGAAATTGGAGTTAGATTAAGGAAGGGTTGTATTGGAGAGGTTTGGAGTGAATAGATGAATAAAGGATTAGATTGGCTAGGAGGTTATATTGGGAAGATTTTAATGGGTGAGGGATAAGGTTGAAGGAGTTTAGAATATTTGGATGGATAGGGGATAATATTAGAAGGAGGATAGATGGGTTTGGGATATTTTGATAAATGAAGGATTCAATAAATGGATTTGGATGAAGATATTGGAAGATGGGTTGCATTAAGATGAAGTTTTTTCTTGTTTGATTAGGAGGTAGATTTAAAAGCACACAAACAAACAAAGTGTCTTAAGGAATATTTTGAAAATTGGTATGCATTGGTTTAGCACAAGACACACCAATCACTTTCACAAGCCTATAATTATTCAATTTGGAGTGTTAACTTAATGTTGACCCACCAGCCAAAGGCTAAACCTAAATATAAGTGCAAGGAACTTATATTTCAAGAGTAAATAGATAGGGATCTGGTGGCACAAGGGCTCATTTTTTTCCTTTCTTTGGAGGTCCTAATACCTTTCCCAAATATATTCTATCTCTACTCAAGGATATACATGGTGAGTAACTTCAAGCATGATATTGTACCTTACACCACACTAAGCAATGAATGAAAGGTCTTAAACTAGGCTTCACAAGGTTCTCTATGGATTCCTCTAAATACCTCAAGGGTACTTGAGACCCAATCCGTATATGAAATGGAACAACTCCAAACAACTAGGAGGATAAGGTAACCTACTCTCCACATTCAATTATCCAAGGTATAAAGTTCTTGGAGGATTAGCCTAGATTGACAATATTCCACTTCCAAGATAGGTGTCTTTCGATTCACCTCTTTCTCTTTATAATCAACCGAAACATAAGAGGTCATTCCACAAGGTGATGAACTCCCTAGGAATGCCTCCTAAAATTAATTATCCAAGTGTTTTTGGTCACCCAATATTGCACAAAGCACAAAGGAAGAGCATACACATTTTGGGTTCCTTGGGATAACAATGAAAAGAAAAAGAAAAGAGTAAATGATGTTTTTTATCCTCAAGATCACACAAAGGTGAAATAGGATAGCATACACACCACTCATCCAAAGACACAACAAACAAATTTTATCAACCTTAAGAAAAAAAAGGTGTGTAACTAAGACTACTCAAACGACAATGCCTAGGACAAACATAGTTGCAACATAAATGTGTTAGTAGTTTCACAAAGAAGGTATTGGAGTAATGAATATATCTATAATAAAATGTATTAGAACCGATAATAAAAATCCTAAAAAGAACATAAAATAATGGTATAATGCAGAAAAATAGATGCAAAGAAGATGTATTCTTATGACAAGTTTGCAATTTTATTTTTATTTTTTTTCACATAGTCAAACTAGATTCAATTATTTTGCAATATTTTGATCCTAAAATTAAAAATATAAAGAATAAACCCCTGCTAGAATTCTAAGATATTTCCAAAAATGTAAACATATCTAAAAATTCCCATGATTTGTGCCCTAAAAACTGAATTTTTGTAAAAACCCTAGTTGACATAGATCGAATTATTTAGTCATATTTTTTACCTCAAAAATATAAATATAAATATCCCATAGTAAAGTTATGATATGTTTCTAGAAATATAAATATTTTCAAAACATTTGTTGATTTGCGATCTGAAAACTAGATTTATGAAAAATCATAAAATGACAATAACTCGCCAGATATTGAAGATTTAAACCTGATTTTTTTATTGGATCATCATGAGATCATCCAAAACCTTTTTAAAAATGTAGAAAAATTTGTAGCCATTTGAAAGATATGATGAAATATTTGAAACCATAGGGTATTTCCTTCAACTTGTAAAAGTTAGCTCCAATGTTTTTGCATAAAATAACTAAAACCAGTAAGATGGGGTTAGCAATAACTTTTAAAAAATTAAACAGGGATGGGAATCCCATCGAGCATACCATAATGAAGACAAAAAAATATTAAAGGTAAATAACATAGAAAATGCAATACACACACAATACCTTCACTTAGAACCTTCTTTCTACTTAGTTAGAATTGAAGTAGAGCGCACCCTAACTCCACTTGATTCGCTCCTTTGATATTTTGATGGAGGAATGTGGTTGATTATGAAACCAATAGTATGATAGTATGATTGTGATGATAAGATATAAAATGGATAACAGAAGATATGATGAAGATTAGCTAGGTTGTGGGAGAAATAGATAGAAAATTCACCAACATAACAATAGGATGAGAGAAGATATATTTAAATGGGATGAGAGGCCTCTCCTTTATATAATTTTCATAAGAGGAAACAATGATCAAGATGGATTGTTTAATAGATGGCTAGGATTGAATGAGGATTAGGGCTTGGATCAAAATTTGTATTCATGTGACAAGTGTCACATGAGGGATAAGGGCTAGGTTTAGGAATGAATGAGGGAAACATCCTTATGTGAATTTATAGGATTTGGAGATGTATGAAATGGATGGATGAGATCAAAAGTTAGTTTGAATTTTTGGTAAGTTCCTAGGTTCAATGAATCTAGACAAGGTCTTAGTTAAACATGTGAGAGGGACACTTGTCACTTGATGGCAAGTTAGGATTGTGATTCATGTAAATGAATCTAATGGCTAGGATTAAATGTAGAAGGATTGAGGGATAAAGTGAAATTAAATATTATAGGAAAAAGTAATGCGGATTAATTAGCCTAAATTAATTAATTAATTTAGTTGGATGGTTTTGGGATAAGGGTAATGGATAAGTTAATTAAATAAAGAATAAATACGTATTTAATTAATGACTAGAATAAGGTAAAAGTCTAGTGTGGTCAATATATAGTCAATTTTTAAGTGTCTAAAATACTTATTTGATTAAGCTTTAAAAAGGAAAGAATTAGGTCATGGTCAAATTTTAACTAGTTGTGCACTAAGAAGTAAATCACATTCTAATAAGTGAAGTACTCACAAGGATCTCTTGGCTGCTAGGAGGGGTTAATCTCTTACATTTTCTCATATATCCATTGACATAGATGAATCACCTATATTATAGATAGAAAATCATTCGAGATATTCCCATCCTCTTTGCCATAATGATCATTCTTAGCATCTAAAATAGGTTGATCTTGATATGGTCATGGTTGCCTTTATTTTTTATCCTCTTGCATGTCCTCACATTAATGGTGTGATATGAGTCCTTGGATTAAGAGGATTCCATGAGAGTATACTTACTCAACCTTTCTTACCTCATGGTTAGATTGTATCCTAGGGGCACTGGGGAAAGACTTTTGGAAAGCCTTCTCCAAGTAGTTGGAGCGCTCATGTGATGGGATGAGTCTCCACTAAATTACATGTGTGAATCAAGTGACTCAATCATATGTTGAATTCTCTAGCTAAGTTGTCTCCTACCCATATTCCCTCCATCTTTTGGATCCATAATAATGTATAGATTTGTCAACATAGACACACTAATTATGTAGATGTGTCACAATGTCGTAACCAACACCACTTTATGGCTCTAGAAAGAGTACAATTAATTTAAGGCATGGATTGCTAATATAATATAGTATCTCCAAAATCCATGCCATGACTAGAGAAGGATGGTTAAATGCTAAAGACCCATGGTGCATAATCTTATATAATTCATGATAAACTAATTTTAGGATGTCAAACCCTTATGTGTATACTCTACCTTATTCTACTTGCTAAATGGTAGGATCCCACAACCATCTAAGGAATTGGACCTTCTTAGCCCCAAATAAATGGGTGTAATGTTAATTGTTAGGAATGAGGTTAAATATACTCCCTATTGCTTCTAGGACTCTTAATACCCATGAATGCAACCCAAAATAATCTCTCATCCTTTGACATCCAATCTACCTATATAATCTTATTTCCACAGATAGGAACACCTAGCATTTTTTAAACATTATACAAAGTGATTGTTAACTCACCAAGATACCAAGAAACTAGAAAGTGTTTTGGTTTTCATCCCAATAAGTTAAAATATCATAATCAATGCATGCTAAGGATTGCATGATAGGGGCTCGTGCTATTCTATCCAACTTTACTCATCATTGGATGGCTTGATCTATTATATGTAGTTCCTCCATTGCACTAACAATTTATACCTACTCTCTAGTCACATTCTAGTGGATGTACATTTCCTACTTACACATGCACACACTTGTCACTACAAAAATTAAAAATATCCAAAAATTACAAAAACATGTACAAAAGTTGAAAATTTTCAAAATGTAAAAAAATATAAAACCAAGAAAAATCCAAGTTTAAGAGACTAAACAAGTTTGAAAAGTACAAAATGTAAATTTTTTAATCATCTCCTGGGAAAAGGGGTACAAGTGACTTAGGTGACCCTAGAGTTACTCGAGCATCTTAGGGGCGACTTAGATGACTTTCCCTACCAAAATGGGTAGTTCTATATGGAAAATGGGATGATCCAAGCCATGACCCTCCAAACCTTAGATCACTCAAATGTCAAAAAAATTAGCATTAAAATATAAAAATAAAAAAACTCAACTATATTTCCCACTTAGATAATTACCCTTTGTAATTGATGTCCCTAAATTTGATATTCATTTCAACACAAAATATGCAAAAGCTAAAACTAGGATAGAGAGGATTTTTTCTGATTTTTGTCACTCATGGTTTTGCTTGACAATGAACCAGAAATTTTGTTTCAATCCCCTCATCACAATATTTTTTTAAAATCTCATCTTCATCACCATAAATCTAGAGCTCAATTTCTTCCTTTCACCAAAAGCACACATGAAGTCTAAAACTGAACCAATTTTAGATATATATGTAATTGTTTTACCTCTTTGGTAGATCATTAATACAAATTAAAGTGGAACTTGAGTATACTTCACATCCCAATATTATACTACTTCCTCTCATCTCTAGTGTTCACATAATTTAAGCTAACATTTTATTACACATAATTAAGTCAATTTTTGTTTTCTACCTTGTAGATTTTAGACAAGCCACAAGAGCGGACAATGAAGGTAGAATATCTTCAAACTTGCATAAATGGTAGGAACTCTTATTGATCATATAATTAGTGAAACTTTTGAGATTACTATATACTTTTCATGATATTTTTCTTTTATTTTATAGGTCTAGATGTGGGATAATGACAAAGGTAAGCATAGGTAAGTGTATAGTCGCACATGCATGTTTTAGGAAATGACACCTAAATTCACTGTAAACTTCTATACTGGTAGGAAAATATGTTAGTTTCAAACAATACACAGGAATACATGATATTCTAATGATGATCTAGTAGTTCATCTCACAACCCATGTGGCACACTTAAAACTCTCTCTCAACTATTGGACCCTAATGGAGGTGTATACTTATCCTTTAAGAACCTCCTTTGCATTCATCTTGGTCTAACCAACCTTTCTAATTTCTCATGTACCCTTTTGTTTTATTAAAACTATTTGTTCACCCTTCATTGGTGAGGTCACTTGGATGACCCAAGGGTTGATTGAGCATCTCAAGGATCACTTGAACAAAATTCCCTAGAAAAAGGGATGACTCATCTTAGTAAAATGAGTGGCCTCATTGGTAAAAGGTGTGATATTAAAATTTAGGATTGCATGTGAGAATTCTAAATTTCAACCATTTTTTCTTTTGATTTCAATCTTAGTTGAGTCGACGATCCACCTACCTCTATTACTTCTTGAGTTCCCACCAATCATCATTTTGACTGAGATTCATAGTCTATTCAAATAATATCATTTAGATTTAAAAAGGGTCTATGGTATTTTATTCTCCATTGGAATCATTTTGTATTAGTTGTGATTTTTTTCCTTCCTCGCATAGTTGTTTGAGTAGGCTAGTGAGTCCATTTCAAGGAATCCAAGCCAAATTCACAAGTTCCTTGCAACATCCACACTTCTTGTAAGCCTCAAGTATTTTTTATTATAATTGAAGCTTCAAAACTTTCACTATTGCAACACAACACCCTACAACATCTCTCAAGATTAATTCCTTATGTTTTATCCTTATTTATCAATCAAATCACCCATGGTTGAAGAGGAGAGAAAATGATACACATTTTGATCCCTTAAGGACTTATATGCCCCACCTTCATCGAGCATATTGCTTTCTAATTTTTAGGTGTAAGGTTCCAAATTACTATTGTTTTCAAATTATTAGTTTAAATTTCTTTGAAAAAATTTAGATTAAAATATCAAATAGATTAATAGCCTCTAATATTAGTAGGATTGACAATATTCTATCATTGCATTAAAAACTATAAATAATTGGATATAATTTATTTGTGTTATTGTATTAGATAGATTAGATTGGATTTTAGATTTATTTTTAATTCAACCTTATTACTCCAAATCATTTTGAACATCCTTTTTTAATAGGAGAATACAAGTGAAAAATCTGTGTTAATCAGTTTAAGGAAATCAATGCATCAAACAACTAAAATTAAAGTAAAATAATAAGTATTTTCTTAAGTTATATTTAAAATAATTTAGGCACATTTCAATTTGGAGAAAATACAAAAGCATAGGATAATGATTAATTTCTCATATTTAGATCAAATCATTTAGTTAGTTCATTTTAACTCAAGAAAATATCAAGCAATCAAAAGTCCTTGCTAACATGTCCAAGGGAATCAACAAAACAAACAAAATCACAACACATGACAAGAATGTAAATCAAGGAACACCTCTTTAGATTCATTCTCCTACTATTAGGTTCATGTTTCTTGGTCTCAAAGATAATTAGGTAAATCCCATTTAAAATGAGCTTGAAACTACTTAATCAAACCAAGAAACCATCAACCAAGAATAAGTTTAGGAGAAAACTAGTATGTTACAATAGATACAAGAATACGATAATGGGAGATGAGAAAAAGAAGCAGCCCTCCTCGAGAATCGATTGAGATAAAAAAAATTTATCTCAATGATTTTATTTTGAAAATCAAGAGGAGCTAGACTTAATCCATGTCAACAATTCACTTGGCCATAAATTATTGATCATAATCACACCTCTTCAAAGGTTTGCTAGGCAACACATGTACATTCCAATGATAGTTTTGAACATCAAAACTATCATTTTCCGTCAAGTAATCCTTACTCTTGAGGTGATCAATCAAGTTGGCACAACACCCACCCCACACGTAAATATCATTGACTCTCACATGACTCTTGTTCCTCATGAAGAGGGCAGTCCTTTAGACACTCCATTATATTATGCCTGAGTAAGAGTGATCTAACCTCACACAAACCACATGAGTGCAACACATTTTTTGTCCTAGGTCCAACTCATACATAGTTGTGTTGAATATATTTGGAGTAACATAGACCCATATTGCACTCTTTGCACCCATTTATACACTTTGATACCATTTTTAAAAAAATATGATAATATTTAAGTATATGATTATAATAGTTAACCATTGATAGTGATTTAAGTTGATTAGTATTGTTTAATTTATTCTATGGTTTATGTTTATAATAGATAGCCATACTATATTTTTAAATACAATTAATTTATTTTATTTAAATGGTTTTTAATTTGATAATGTTACTAACTCTAATTTAAATGCTCATCTAAATATGTGAATTTTAAAACAATATAGGTCCAATTAAATAAATTATGCATAGAAAAATTGATATCGTAAATGGATGTTGGTATGAAAGTTGAATTAAAATGTTTTAAATATTAAATTTGAGATAAATATGAATAATACATTTTATTAAATTTAACATTAATTAATATTATAGATTATATGAGATATTTGATGACATGGTGTAATATTTGTGGATTATGAGTTCAATTTTTGTTTATGTTGATGGTATGTGATTTTCAATTTGATGTGTTTGAACTTGATAATGACTTGAGATTTCAATATATGTGAATTAATTCTATGTGTACATGACCAAATAGTGTAACCTATTACTATTGTACTTCAATTATGTATTCCATGACTATATTAAATGTGAAAAACCAATGTGAAAGTATAATTTTGATGATGGGGGAATTGAAGGGTCATTAAGAACCTTATTACTATTCCACTTCACATAGGAAAGTATTTTTTAATATATTTTCCTAGTGAATTGAAAGCATCTCAGTTAAATTTAGTCAAGACCCCATGTGAAACCATGTTGTTCTCCCTAGTGTTGCCACTTTTTTATATGTATTTATTTACATGTATTGAGTGGTGTGAAGTATTTTCCATAGTTTACATTGATTTAAATTGGTGAAAGTCATATCTGGGTTTTGTGGATTCTTTACAATCTTGTAAGAAGTTTATTTTTGTTTTATTATGTTATTTTTGGGTCCCTAGGCCAAGTACCTTTAAGTAAGGTACTTTTTAAAGATTGTGGAATATTTTGGAAGGTTTTGGGCACCCATTGAAAACCTAGACGATATTTGTGTTTGTTTGGGCAAGAAGAGCTTGAATAAGAGTACTCAAGTTAACCTATTTACATTTTCAATGATGATACAAGGGGAGTACACTCCACTTCATTATTATTCAGAATGGTGAACCTATTTGGTTTGACATGGAGGGTTATGGAGCATAAATAGATCTTGTAAAATAGTTATTGCTTGGGGTTTTGGGATATTATATGGCTCCATCCATTAGATGGAGGGGAGTGATATGGCACTCAATTTTAAATCTCATCCCTTATATTGGAAAGTGGTTAATCCTCATTTTTTATAATTTCACATAAGAACTTTAGAGAGATCTTGGGAGTTAGAGATTTGTTGGAGAGGATACATTGTATATAAAGGCTTTGAAGGAGATAGAAGAGAATGTACCACCACCTTCAAGATAATGTTAAGATGTAGGCCATTTTATATTTCCCATGTTTTATTCTTTTAAATGGTATGATTATTTCAAATGGAATAATTTTTTTCCTTGTTGCTTTGTGATTAAAAAATGGAACACCACTTCTATTTAAAATTTAGTAAGGGAATGTAGTATAAAATTTGAAATTTATATAAGTATTGGTGTCATTTTTTGAAAGAGTTTGTTTGTAAACTCCTCCTTTTCCATAGTTTCTTGGTATTTTTCTTGATGGTTTCCCATATATTTGGCTCTCCCTTTAGGTTGTAGGGAAAGCTAGAGTGGTAGGGGTTGAAAGAGACATGATTTGTTGAATGCACAAGACAACTGAGAGGGGGGTGAATCACTTGTACATTAAAACATCAAAACCCTCAATAACATTCAAATCTACATTAGTCCTTGTGACCAATGACATAGTATAGGTTAACTACACCCGATCCATATGAATTTGAGGCATATTTAACCCACTAAGCATCAATCTCAATAAGATCACTCATTGTAAACAAAGACAAAGAAGCCATTAAAACTAACATTCTAAATCATGAAAGCTTGAAAAACCTCTAATCTAAGACATTGAAACTTATCCAATTAGGGGAGTGGTGTCGCATTGATGTGGAATGGTGACCCTTTCCCAATCCCTTGGATAATGAGCTTGTTTCAATCAGTTTTATTGAAGAAAATCGATGAAACCATTGTGAGATGTGTGATGAAACATTATTTAAAGCTAAATGAACATGATGCAAGCTATTTTAACATGATTTATGCTAATATGATTGATATGGGTATATGAAAAGCTAATCTAAATAAAGTTTAACCTAAAACAAATCAAACCCTAATTACACAATACTAAATGGATGAATTTATGTTATCATGAAGTCATTAATGGAAGCTAAGCTAATATGATGCAATTAAAATAAGATAAAATAAGGTTAAATGTGAGTGAAAATGAAAATGATTTTAATGGCATAAGTTCGATGTTAAAAAATCGATCCATTTGTCTCCAAATAGTGACCTATTTATAAGAGAGCAAATGAGAAATGGAGGGTTGAGATCAAAAAGGTTAATCAATGGTCAAGGATGAAGGAAAGATGAAACATGGATCATGGATTCTCATCAATGGATGAGAATTAGTGATCACATGGATCAAGAAAAGAAATAAGGGTTCTCATTCTTTCAAACACACTTTTAACTTGCACAAGAAGTCATAAGTTAACTTGCACAAGAAGTCTTGTAAGTTAACTTGCACATCAAGTTTGGTAAGTTTGTTACGAGAAAGAATATTCCTTTTTTTCAAATGAGTGAGGAGAGAGAATATTCTTTGGAATATTCTCATGGGTAAGGAAAATAGATATTTAGCAAATTAAAACAAAGTTTTAATGTGCAAAAGGGGAAGGAATATTCCATGAGAATATTCTTTTTTGGAGGAATGTGTAAAGGAGGAATATTCCCTTGCAAGTGGGGGGGATTAGATTTATTAGTAATTTGATAATTAAATAAAGTTTCAATAATACAAATCAGGGGAATTTCATGATATTCATTAAATAAAGTGATTTAATAAAAAAGGGGGATAGTGATATGATATTTAATTGAATAACTTAGGGTTGTTTAATTAAATAAGAGGACTTTAGGGATTAAATTAAAGAATTTGATTTATTCAATTTAATAGGACTAAATGTTAGCATGAAAGGGGGTGAATTAACCTAATTAGGTCAATTAGATTAATAGATTAAAATGAGGAATTAATTAAATAGATAGGCTAATTTAATCCATTAAGCAAAAAGAGGATGGGTTTTATGATGAAATGATGCTAGTTAGCCATTGTGATCCATCGAGACATTTTTTAAGTGTCTATATTTTTCCCTTCCTTGAATTAATTTACTCGTTGCATTGGTTCAAAGACTAATGCTAATTTTGATGTTGATGATGATGTAAAAATAGATATTGATGATCTCTTTGAGATGTTGATAGCCAAGCTAAAGTTGATTGATTGATTGATGACTTTGTTGAGGATTCACAACAATGCAAGGGTTGTGTTGAATAACACGAGGATTGATAGGGAACGATATATCCCAATGATGGTTGATTTCATAGATTGATCAAGATTTTCTAGTAAGGCGAGGAACAAAATTTGTTAGATGATTTGATATCGATATGATCAAAAGATGGTTGGTTGCCCCCTCGAGAGATAGATCAAAGAATAAAGTGTTTTAATCGAGCTCACGATAGGTGAAAATTAGACTTATGCTTGAGATGTTGATATTTCAGGTTGCTTTTGAATCAAAGAGCTGCAAGTTTTTCAGATTGTTGAGTTGAAGATGATATAGATGCCCCACTATGCCCTAGCGGAAGAGGGATTGATGGTGAAGAGGATGAAAATAGTTCCTAGAAAGCTCAGATTTTGATGTAGACAGATTTCATGATGCATAGACAGTCATCGGCTATGGATAGCCTCATGTAAAGTTTGATATATCACACATATTTGATACTTGGATAAAATGTTAGTAAAGATAGAAGAATAAGAAGAATAAGATGAATGGATTGACCATTGATGTTGAGATTGATTCAAAAATTCCAACAAGTCCATGATCCACTGAGACATTATTAGATGATGGTGATGCATGATGCATGATGCAAATGATGATGATGATGATTTTCTCATATCTTGGGATTGGGATTTTTTGTCATTCTTTATTTTTGATATAGCACATAGACACGATGCATCAAGGTATTGATAACCAGAATGGCATTGTATCTAGTGTAAAGGACTTTGACTCTGAAAATAGATAGGATAGTTCTTGTTCACACCTTGACATACGTAAACCTCGTTGAAATGTAGTTTAATATCTTAGAATATATTGGACCAAAGCATACACAATAGTCAACAATATACTCCAAACAACCTTCCTACACACAACTAAGCAAGTATGCGCTAAGATTATTTTATAAGATACCCAAAAACATAGTAAATGAAAGATAATGATTGATGCCCCATTCCTTTATCTCTAAATCATTTTGATAGACATCATTGAGAGGTCCTTGGAATGGTTCAATAAGATAAATCATAAGAAAAGATCAAAGAAAACAGTCAGTGTTATCTATATCTCTTGTCAGTTTAGTTTAGCTAAGGTGATTTCTGATACCGATGTCCATCACAAGAAGGATGCATCCAAGGAAATGTTGATCAGGTGTTTTGATTAGGATGTGGTGTGTGATAAGTTGTTGATAAAAACTTCACTGACTCGTTTACCTATGATCTAGACTTTAGATTTTGACACTTAGGTTCTCACTTTACGACTTGCAATAGTTGTTTTCTCTTTTTTTTCCAAAGGTTGAAGGTGACGAATGATTTATTATGGATGGATGTTTTATTACAAGTGAAAGAGAAATGGGATGGATGGTTTTGGGGTTTTGTAATATTTCAATGTATTTGGTATTTTGAAAATGTTGTGAGGTTGTTTTTGGTCTTTTTGAAAGTTTATGTTTTCGATTATTTGAGGTTGTTTAAAGTTTTCTCCAAGATATTTGATGTTGTTTAGGTCTTTTCAATATTTTCTAGTGTTTTGTGTTTTCTAATTTTTTTATGTTTAGGGTTTTTCTAAGTTTTCAATGTTTAGGATTTTTTAAGTTTTCAATGTTTTTGGGTTTTTCTGATATTTGAATGTTTAGGATTTTCTAATTTTTTTGATGTTTAGGGGTTTTTCAATTTTTGAATGTTTAAGGGTTTTCCACTTTTTGAATTTTTAGGGGTTTTCTAAGATTTTGACCAAGAACCTAACCTAAAAGATCTATCCTAAGCGCCTCAGGGGCTTATCAAAGATGAGCCTTTCCTACGTTATACATGCAGAGACCACGTAGTTCGACTGACTCTACTTATTGATGATGAGAGATAAACAGTTGATGAAATGTCAATTTATTATGATGGACTCCTAAAGGATTGCCCTAGGGTGTCTCAGGGGCACATCAATGATGGCCTTGCCTACGTTCAAGTTTAGAAACCCGTAGTTCGACAAGGTTCTATTTTTGGAAGTTTGATGTTTGACCTTTTTAGGGATTTTGATGTGTTTTGGATGTTTTGGATGTTTTGGATTTTGATTTTACAATTTTCAAATGTTTTTGGATTTTGATGGATTTTGCAAGTGTTTTTGGATATTACGCACGATCTTGATGAGTGTATGGATATGTGATGATTTCAGTGATCTGTTTTGGGATTTTATTGGATTGATGATGATAACATTGTTGAGGATACACAACAATACAAGGATTGTGTTAAGCAACATGTCGATTGGAAAAGATATCCCAAGATGATGATGGATTGATTGGATAAGATTGATCAAGATTTTCAAGCTTGGTTTGGAACAAATTTTTTTGGAATGAGTTGATGTGACATTGAAGTACAAGGTAGATTTGACTAATATGGATTGTTTAGATTGATGTTTGATAAAATATAAAGCTTTATAAGGAGCATCTTCTCATCAAAATGTGGCATGGGCTAGTGATTTGGATTTTTGCTTACAAATTATTTGACCAATTTGACTTTGTGTTAGCAAACGTTTAGATCACAACACAAAGTATAGGATATAGCTCAAGATTTATTCTAGAAGCAAGATGTAAGTATCTACACCCATTGTCTTGCAATGTATGGAATTCTATGGGTGTATGCATGGATAAATGAATGGATGGATGGGTAGGTATGCATAGGATGCCAAGGATTATCTTGTGATAGGATAACATGTTTGGATAGAATATGCCTCTTTGGACAATGACTTATGTCTCAAATAATGTTGGTTAAGATAAGACCAATGATAGTGGCCTATATCAAGAATTTCATCATAAGAAAGTGTGAAGTACATACAAAACCTTTTCCAAGATAAAGATAAGTCATATGGGATGAAAAATGGATTGGATAATGAAGAGTTCCTAGATTTATTATGGATAAGATGGATGGAATGTGGGATTTATTATGGATTGGATGAGATTCCTCCACCTAAAATGGTGCACATAGATTCTTGATTCTACTCATGACACTAGTTTACCATGTTTTCATCATGGTACTTGTCCAAAGCGCCACCAAAGTGGTTTTCACTAGAGGATGATTTTTCTCTTGACTATTTTCTTGATTTTTTTGATTTTTTGAAAGTTTATGCTCATGTCAAACTACCTGGTGGTGCTGATGTAGATGTTTTAGGTATTTATATAGATGTTGTTGTCATTATTTTCCAATGATATCTTGCTTGGAGGAGTTGTTTTGCTAAGATACGGGCACTTGAATGTAACCCCTGGATCTTTTCATCTTCTTTATCGATACCAAATTTAACCTTACTTAGATGTGCACATCACAATAGAGTGCCCTTAGAGTCCTTATGATAAAGATTTGATGCCAACACATGGTCAATATGAGAGTTGGATATCATGGATGTTGAAGTGGATGGTGGAATGCGTTGAGGGATACGAGATGTAGATGGATTGGTTGATAGTTTGGAATCTTTCATTCTCCAAACTTGGGATGATGAGCAATGATGGGTGGATATGGAGATTCGATTGGGACCAACTTCTTCATATACTTTGTAGGTCACTCTTGAATCTTTATTTTGTAGCAATGAATAGTTTTGATGGATGAACTTCCCTTTTTTATTTTTCCCCATAGTTTCTTTAACTAATGGAGTGTGATAGGGATGATTTTCTTTATTTTTCTTTGGTATCCATTAGATTTTTTCTTGTCCATTTTTCTTTGTCGATTCGTTTGCTTCAATAATTTGCTCTTTTCTTTTATATAGACCTCTTTCTTGTGGTTGGTCCCAATTAGTGGGTGGAAATATGTGTGGATGATGATTCATGATTGTTGGCCCCACAATTGTCATTACACCAAAAGATCAACTTGTTAATGCTTGATACAACTTCCAGAGTTAACGGATCCATAGGAGGCGGTTAGTCTATGTCACGAATCCTGAGGGCAGCGCTGACTAGCTGCAAACAATCTCCCCCTCGATGTTACTTGAGGGGATTTGAACCTGGCACCTTTGGCTTTGATACCAATTGTTGGCCCCACAGTTGTCATTGCACCAAAATATCTACCTGTTAATGCTCAATACAACTACCAAAGTTAACGGATCCACGGGAGATGGTTAGTCCATATCACGAATCCTGAGGGGAGCGCTAACCAGCTGCCAACAATGATATGAATGGTTGGAGTGTTGGTAGCCATTTCATCATAAGGAATCTTCGTGCTCCCCATGTTGGTGTTTGCACTAAATAAATTTTCCCCTAGTATTATGGGATTATTACTAACATGCTTTGATTTTTTTGTTGAACAACCATTTCCTTGTTGTTCAAGATTATTTAGCTTTGCTGATTTTTTATAATGCTTGATATCCTCGTACTTACTTTCTTCAATTTGTATGGAGGATGTGTATGATTTTGGTTCTTCTTCAAAATGTTTTGATGCTTTACAATCCATATAGGATTCTTCCTTATGATCCATTTTTGCTTGCTCTTCAAAGGATGTTTCTGATTTGCCATCCATGTAGAGGTCTTCTTCATGATCAAATTTGGATATGTCTATGGATTCTACTATGCCTTGAGCATGTGTACAGATATTAATATTAGGATACTCTTGTTCCTTGGTAATGATATCAAGAGTATGAGACTCTTATTTTGGATGAAGATCATCTACATGTCCATTAGGAGTTAGCATCTCATGTGTAGATGGAGGAGTATATGATGTATGGATATGATTATTATTTGTGACATCTTGTATGGATTGGAGAATACCCATTAGATCATGGTAGTATCTTGGAGATACATATTCTTGATCTTGATTAATTTTGGAATTACTTTTGACATGCTTTGGATCAAGCTCTTGACATGGGTCAATTTCAAATGATGGATTATTTTCAAAGGGTTCTTGAATTTATTCATTAGGTATGGGTATTGGTTCAATATTTTCTTGATATTTGAGTGGATTTTGATCAAGTTTTGAGTTGAGGATTCCTTCAATATCTACAACCATGAGACCAAAGGATGTCAATATATCTTGGAAAGGAACATTGCTAGACTTTGGTGAAATATTTTGATCATTCTTTGGAATAAATTCTTGAGATATGTCTTCTAACTTGTTAGGTGATGTAGAGACATTCTCAACATGATCATTGGTAGATGAATCTTGAATTTTTTCCTCAAACATGGTGGTGGAGATATTGTCAATGTTTTTAATTATAGGATCAAATGATGTTAATGCTTCTTGAAATGGATCATTTTTGGATAGTGTTGATGGGTCTTGATCATGATTAAAAAATGACTCTTGATGTATGTTTATTTCATCATTGGATGTGGTAAAAACATCCTCAAGGTATTCATTTATGGATAGATCTTGATCATTGTTTTCAAAAATTGTGGTGGAGAGATTTTCACTGCTATCGTTAATGGTTGAATATTGATCATTGTCTTCAACAAATATTTTTTCTTGATCAAGAAGGTATTAGATGAGATCTTTGAGTTCAATACAATCTGGTGTGTCATGGCCTTTTGTGCTATGGTATTCACAATAAGCATTATCATCAACCCATGGGAACTTAATGCTAGGTTCACACCCTTTTAATGAATCTGTGAGTTTTATAAGTTTGTCATGGACTAACATGTTTAATGCTGATTTGATTGGCTCCCCTAAAGGAGTGTATTCATTTTTGGTAATGGTGTTGTTATTTTGTGAATCTTGTGCTTGTTGTGTTTGATCTTGTTGTGATTCATCTTGGAGATGTGGTGATTGATCTTGTTGAGGTTGTTGATTTTGATATCCAACTTCTTGATATTGAAGATGTTGTTCTTGATGTGGTTGTAGACACAACTCAATTTTTTGATGACATGGTTTAACCAATGGGGGAGTGTGTCGATTTTGGGGCAAAGATGTCTCTTAGTGATATGAATCAACAAAATTTCTAAGTATAGGAATTTGATTTCACATAATTTGATCTTGATTTTTATTTTGATACCCTTGGTGTAGTGGATTTGATTGTTGGTCAAGCATATTTGGAATATACACTTGTGGTATTTGTATGGGATCATGAACAAATTGATTTTGGACAATGTTCTGATTTGGGATTATGTTTATATTTTGCATCATAGGTTGGCATTGAATATTGTTGTGGTTGGGAAACATATTGCTTTGATTTAGGTAACCTTGATTTTGCAGGGTGTTACCTTGATTTGGATCAATACATTAAGTTTTCAACATATTGTTTGGATCTTGAACAACATTGGTGTGATTTGTAAACATATCTATACCATAGTTCACCAAGTGCAGATTTGATATGTTCATGTTTGGTAAGTTTTTATTTGGTATATTCACATTTGGCATGTATTGATTTAATGGGATAATGTTGTTTTGTTGAAGACTCGTGTATTTATTGTATGGTTGATAGATTTGTAGGTTTTGACTATGATTTAGATCTACCATAGGGAAAGGTGTTCCAAAATTTAGATTGGGCATACTTTTTGTCCCCACAGCTATTGTTGCACCAAAAGATTGACCTGTTAATGCCCGATACAACTGCCAGAGTTAACGGATCCATGGGAGGTGGTTAGTCCATGTCACAAATCTCGATGGGAGCATTGACCATCTGCCAACAAACTCCCCCTCAATGTTACCTGAGGGGATTCAAACCCGACACCTTTGGCTCTGATACCAATTATTGGCCTCATAGTTTTCATTGCACCAAAATATCGACCTGTTAATGCTTGATACAACTGCCAGAGTTAACATATCCACGGGAGGTGGTTAGTCCATGTCGCAAATCCTGAGGGGAGCACTGACCATCTGCCAACAATACTCACATTTTTTGTAGCATTGAGGTTTGTAGGATATAATGATCCCATGTGTGGATTGTATAAATGTGAGTTTTGATAATCAATTGGTATTGTAAGGCTTTGATAGTTTGGTTGATTTAGACCACTCATGGTGTATGAATCAAGTTTATATTCCATTTTTTTCTTGTGTTTTGACCTTGTTACAAAGGTGAACCTCTAAGGTGTTTTAGACCAATGATGTGAGTCAATGATGAAAGGGGTGAATGATAAGGGGTATGAAATTTCTAAACTTTTGGACAATAATTTAGACTTAAAGGTTCAATGTTTTGATGTCATGGATAAAGGTGTCAATAAACTTGTAAATCTTTAAAGTAGGCTTGTGACCTTTAAGATAAATGTGTTCACAAAATGTGATAACCAACTCAACTAAGTGCATGGAAAAGGATCGATTTCACACACATGTAGAAGTTGTCAAAACCAACTTCAGACTCCAAGAACACCTGCATGCAAATGGATACCTGTCACAAGGAAGAGAATGGATGGAGAAAAAAAACAAAGGTTTGAAGCTCTGAAAAATGGAGAAATTATCTTATCATAACAAAAAGGAATCATGAATATATAATGGATCAATCCTTAAGAAGGAGATCATGCAAACCCTAAAAGAAGCCCTAATAGGAAAACATTTAATAATTAATATAATTATTAAATGTCACTTTATGCAAACTAAAGTGAAATCTTAAGAAGGGAATAAAGGTAACTTAATTAACATAATTAAGTTAAAACCTTTACTCTAACACCCCCCCTTTAAGATAAGCAACAATGCAACTACAAACAAGTGCAAGAAAGCAAAGGTTACTACAATGCAGAAAGTAAACATGGGTCCCAAAAACAAGGCCAGATCAGGTACCCAAATACAACCAAATCTCTATAAAGTGGAGAAATAGAGAAAACCTCATGGGAAAAACTCTACTCCAAAAGGAGATGCTGAAAACCATGAAGAACATCACTAAAGCAGAAGAAGTTGCAAACAACTGTCAAAAGATGACTATTATGGTGCTGAAGAACCTCCTCTGAAGATAAGATGATCAGGATCAAGAAGACAACAATCTACATGAGTGCCCCAAACGACACTACTTGAATCAAATGGAAAATAAAGGCAAACACCTAAAATGAAGATACAGATGGCACAAGTACCAATAGTCTAAAAAACACTGATCAACTGAGAATGGAAGATTCCTTCCAAGGTGAAACCAAGGAAACATTAGCATGAACAGTATAACACCCCTCATAATGTTGAACTGGGAGACCCTAACAGATCCACTGAAATGGTGTGTAACACCCTGTAGTGCATGAAGGAGAAGATACAACATCTGAAAGTGCACAAGAAAGCACTTGCAACTGAAAAAGTTGTGTGCAAAACAAAGCACACATGCATGAGGCTGGAATCATATGGATCAATTGTCATTGTGGAGGGACACTCACCAGACAAAGGTGTGATGGCAAAAACAAAGGCACTACACAACCCCCTCATGGCACTTTATAAAATAGTGTGAGTACAAAATATGGCACAACCTTATGTGCAAAATCCCATGGCTCTGATACCATGTAAAAGTTTTCAAAACCAACTTCAGACTCCAAGAACACCTGCATGCAAATGGATACCTATCACAAGGAAGAGAATGGATGGAGAAAACAAACAAGGGTTTGAAGCTCTGAAAAATGGAGAAATTATCTTATCAGAACAAAAAGGAATCATGAATATACAATGGATCAATCCTTAAGAAGGAGATTATGCAAACCCTAAAAGAAACCCTAATAGGAAAACATTTAATAATTAATATAATTATTAAATGTCACTTTATGCAAACTAAAGTGAAATCTTAAGAAGGGAATAAAGGTAACTTAATTAACATAATTAAGTTAAAACCTTTACTCTAACAACACAGAGAAGCTAAGTTAGGGTTTGGTTTGATAAATGTTCAAGTCTAAAGTATTGGTGTGTTCAAGAGTTTGCAAAGTTTGGTGAAGTGTAGGATGAAATTTGACAAATGGATGGATAAAATGTTTGACCCAATGTTGAACTAGAGTGAACCTTTATTTTGCAAGACCAAGGTGGTGAGAAACATTCTATACCTCTAAAGTGATCAAACCCTAAGGACTTAATGATAGAACTCAAATGACTTTGGAAAAAGGACCCAATAATTTTGGCAATGGAATTTGGACTCAATGTTTTGCAATGTTTTCCTTGTATGATACGGGCGTAAGGTTTGGTTGTTCCACCGAAGTGATCAAATACCAAATGGTCATGTGGGGTTAAATTTTTCAATTTATCTTGCTTAAATGAGTTTCTTTTTACCACAAACACTTGTCTTGATTAAAGTTTAAGCTAAATGTCTATGTCAAAAACATCATAATTTCACAAGGTCCATTTTGTGAAAAGGATGAAGTTAAGGGCATAGTTACCTAGGTTTACTTTGGGAAGTATGGATTGAGATGTAAACCAAAATATTTAGAAGTCTCTAAGAATAAATCCTTAGGAAAAGCATTAATATCAAGGTTTTGTCAAATGGTATTCATACTTATACCAAAGGGTTTGAAATTTTTAGGATTGTTGATGTTTGTTTTCAATGTTTTGGAACCAAGAAAATTATTAAACTGACTCACAAGCATTTATCAGCCTAGGTTCAAAAGATACTACTTGTTGAATCCCCACTTGGATTTCTCCAAACATTGAGATAATGTGAATAGCTAGAGATTTTGTGACACTGACTCCCCTCCATGGAACACACTTCTCGGGACCACCAAATCTTAAATCTTGAAGATCTAAAGATCCTAAGGATTTCCTTGTTTCTACAATGAATAGTAAAATGTGGGGCGACTTCAAAACGATTGTTCTTGCACTAGCAAGCATAAAGGTTTTTGGCTTCTAAACAATGGTTCTTAGTAATGAATTTTGTTCAAGGTGTCCATACACGTGGCAAGATTAGCTCAAGATTATTTCAATCAAGAGGCCTCCCAATCCCTTCCTAAGAAAGGATTTTTAACATGTCACATGGACACTAGGGGTGGCACTTTTTGATATGACACATCCACACTTGTTTCTTATGACTTTCGTCACAAACACATTTTTATATAGCGATTTGAAAGAGCTTGGATTTAGCTCATTACCGCTTGGGTCATTCCCTCCTTTCAAAGTGAGCAGGCAAGCCCTCTAAAGATAAACAAAAGCAAGGAAGTATGTTTGTAGTTTGATCTCCCCGATCACATGAACCAGGGAGAGAGAAAACACAACGCCTTTTCCCTACACTAGCATGGGGTTCATTTTTAATACAAATTGAAAGATGTGGGTGATTATACAAAATTGCAAGGAATTTTTTTTATTCTCAAGATCACCGAGTGGTGTGAGAGAAGTGTATACGCATTCAATGAAAAAAATGTAAACCACAAAACATAGCAAACACTCGTTAATTTTAAACCTAAAAGAAAATATGAGTTTATTCTAAGCACCAAATGAAGTGTTAAGGTATTTTGTTCAATTTTAAACCCAAAGTAAAATGATGAAGTGAAGGTTCAATTTTAGTCTCGTTTGAGTGTTCTTTTTAAAACCCAATTGAAAGTTAGTGTGGTCCTAAAGCATAAAATGAAAAGCATAATAAATGGGTTATAATTTCCCCAAAATTGTCAAAACACTTGTTACAATTATAAGATTTAAAGACAAGAATGCTTCTTCACTTCAACTTTTATCATCCAACCTATAAAACCTAGTTAGCCTAAAAACCAAAACAAAGTCAGAGGCATGTTAGTGATCAAATGAAGTAAAAAAATTAAAGCACATGTCAAAAATTGATCACTATTTTTCTTACGAGAGAAGGGTGTCACTATTCATGATAGCGTCACCATAAAGGAAATGAGCGTCACTCTAATGAATTTGGGCATTGCTTTGTAGAAATCTAGTGACTACAATAGCATCACTATTTTGGAGTGTCTCGATTTGCAAATTCTTGATACCTCTAAAAGTATCTAGCATCGTCATTTATTTTAATCAACACCGGGATATTAAATAAGTGTTGTTGTTTCTTGTGATGAAAGTGTTGCTATATGGCGACGTCCAACAAAGGCATCACTAAAATTCCCTTGAGCGTCACTGTATCCTACAAGAGTCAAAAAAATGGAATTTGAGATAGAAACTAATTAAATTTGATCAGTCAATCCCTCCTTCTAGCACCAAAATATGACCAATGACATAATATAGGTTAACTACACCCGATCCATACGAATTTGAGGCATATTTAACCCACTAAGCATCAATCCCAATAAGATCATTTGTTGTAAACAAAGATAAAGAAGCTATTAAAACTAGTATGGGTTGATTACACTTGATCCATGAAGAACCAAAGCATAATGAAGCCACTAACGTCAATCTCAACAAGATCAATCAAGTGTAAATTAAACCAAGCATCCATTAAAAGGAAGCATACTAAACTATGAAATCTTTAAAAATGCCTACTCTAAGACATTGAAACTTATCCTATTGGGGGAGTGGTGTCACATTGATATGGAATAACGACCCTTTCCCAATCCCTTGGATATATGAGTTTGGTTCAATCAATTTTATTGAAGAAAACTGATGAAACTATTGTGAGATGTGTGATGAAACATGATTTAAAGCTAAATGAACATGATGCAAGCTATTTTTACATGATGTATGCTAAGATTATTGATATTGGTATATGAAAAGCTAATCTAAATGAAGTTTAAGCTAAAATAGATTCAAACCCTAATTACACAATACTAAATGGATGTATTTATGTTATCATGGAATCCATTAATGGAAGTTAAGCTAATATTATGCAATTAAAATAAACTAAAATGAGGCTAAATGTGAGTGCAAATGCAAGTGATTTTAACAGCATAAGTTTGATGTTAAAAGATCGATCCATTTGTTTCCAAATTGTGACCTATTTATAGGAGAGAAAATGAGAAATGGAGGGTTGAGATCAAAAAGGTTAATTAATGGTCAAGGATGAAGGAAATATGAAACATGGATCATGGATTCTCATCAACGAATGAGAATCAATGATCACATGGATCAAGAAAAGAATCAAGGGTTCTCATTCTTTCAAACAAACACACTTTTAACTTGCACAAGAAATCATAAGTTAACTTGCACATGAATTTTTATAAGTTTGTTACAAGGAATAATATTCCTTTTTTCAAATGAGTGAGCAGAGAGAATATTCTTTGGAATATTATCATGGGTGAGGAAAATAGATATTTAGCAAATTAAAACAAAGTTTTAATGTGCAAAAGGGGAAGGAATATTCCTTTTTGGAGGAATGTGAAAAGGAGTATTATTCCCTTGGAATATTCCCATGCAAGTGGGGGGATTAGATTTATTATTAATTTGATAATTTAATAAATTTTCAATTATGTAAATTAGGGGAATTTCTTGATATTCATTAAATAAAGTGATTTAATGAAAAAAGGAGATAGTGATATGATATTTAGTTAAATAGCTTAGGGTTATTTAATTAAATAAGAGGAATTTAGGGATTAAATTAAATAGTTTGATTTATTCAATTTAATAAGACAAAATATTAGCATGAAAGGGGGTAAATTAACCTAATTGGGTCAATTAGATTAATAGATGAAAATGAGGCAATTAATTAAATAGCTAGGCTAATTTAATCAATTAAGCAAAAACAGGATGGCTTTTATGATGAAATGATGTTAGTTAGCCAATGTGATCCATCAAGACATTTTTAAGTGTCTACAGTCCTTAAATCCTTAACATGCATTAGCAGAATGTAAACATGAGAAACAGTAATGCAAACGCATCCAAACACATGATAATACTAGATTTACATGGAAACCCCAAGGGAAGAACCAAGGTGAGGATTATCTAGCAATATAAAGTAATTGCAACACTGAATACAATAGGATCACTTTCGGAGGGCTCACTACCCAAAAGAAAAGAAGGGATCACTACCAATGGCTCACTAGAATATTAGAAAGAAGAAGAAAGAATATTGTTACAATGATAAATTCATCTCATAGCATAAGAAAAGTTCCACCATTGCTTCACCAGAACATTCACACTCTCTCTATAGAATGTAGACACCTTCTACTCACTACTTACAATAGTCCTAGGCATTAAATCTCACATTACATTCACACTTTTGCACTTACACACTTTACTCATATTTCCTCCATCAAATCATCACTCATATATACCATCCTCAACCTTGAAAACAATTCACAAGGTCGGCTATGCGTCTCAAACATACAAATTGAAATTAGGTCAGAACCAAAATATTCTCACAATTGAAAGGAATGAAGGTGGACCGCAACACACCTTAACTTAGACCCAAATACACATATACATGTCACACCAACACTTTCACAAACATTGAAGCATATCCGTGTTGGCCATGTCATTGCATTGGCCTTGTTGTTGCACCAAAATATCGACATGGAAATGCCCGATACAAGCGTTAGTTAAGATCCACAGGAGGTGATTAAACCATGTCACAAACCCAAAGGGAGATGATGGTGGTTAGTCCAACAATCCCCCGCTCAGCATCACCTGAGGGGTCCAAACCCGTGACTAGATATGATACCAATTCTTGGCCTTTCTGTTGCACCAAAAGATCGACATGTCAATGCCTAATACAAGTGTCAGTTAAGATCCATAGGAGGCGGTTGAACCATTTCACAAACCCAAAGGGAGATGCTGGCAGTTATTCCAATAATCCATAATTAATGTAAACACCCAAGGTTGGTCAAACCTGTGTTAACATCATTAAATAATTAAGTGCATGCTTCCTTTGATCCAAAGATGACTCACAGACCACACACAACACTTAGACACAATCTGGAATATTCCATCAACACCCTAAAATCTAACGACTCATTCACAACATCATAAATGAGAAGAACGTATTCATTATGCACAACTAGTTAATCTTCCACATACTATAACACCATAATCCAACCTTACGAATCACCAAAACTCAAAAAACTTAAACTAAAGATAGATACTAGTAATATAAGCACACTTCTAGATCCGTAAGACTAGAAACCAAACTATAGGTAAATGCAGAGAAAAATCATTTCTCCTAGACAACAATACTTACACAGTTCACACACTGGTGAACACAACTTTCTCTTCACAATGATCCAAAATAAGAAACTATGGATATAACACCTCTAAACACCTCTAAGAAACATATCTAAACCACACAAGCAGATCTTCAGCCATGAAGAAATGTAGAGCAAAACACTGAACACCACTCTATCACACTGAACACTCTTCACCACACTATTTCCTCTTTTATTCATTTTTTCTCAAAAGCACTTGGAAACCAAGCATCACAAACACATTATCATCATCTAGAACACTTCTACAACATCTCAACCACATAAGAGGTTGAATATCACCAACACATTCTCATCAAAGAAACATTAGAGGTTGACATCAGTGATACTACTAATTGTTGTAAATTGAGGTGTTTTAGTAGCTTAATACCTTGTAAAACTTTAATATTTTTGATCTAAATATGTATTTCCTTTAATACATATTATTTGTGGGTGATTGTCTGATTAATCCTTTTTTATTGTTTGTAGAATATAGAAAAAAATTTGATAGAAGAAGTAGACAGGATATTAGAAAGATTGCACAAGCATGTAACATGGAGAAAACCCTTTCGGGTAAAAAACTCCGCCAAGAAATGATCTATTATTCCAATCTTGAAGTAGATTACAATAGCTTCAATTCTTGCTTAAGAATGCCTCTTTTTCCTTCACCAAACTTCTTCACAACCTGCAAATAAAACTTACAAACTTTCTCTACAACTTGCTTGAGATATATAGACTTTCTCCAACATTGTAAACTCCAAATGAGTTACACAAACAATGCTCAAGCCCTAACCCTTAAAGGTATGCCTATTTCATGCAAGTGGAGTTGCACCATGAAAACCAATGTCAAACCATCTGCCTCTTCCATTTGGGCGTACCAAACTGAAGTCACATCTTAGTCTTCATCTTGTAAATATCTTAAGGCTTTATCCTCAAAGTTGGTGCCCAAAAGAGGGCTCCACTTAACTAGACAATCAAAAATATCTCTACATGCAAAGGAGTTAATTCCAAGAAGCCAACTTGGCCACCCAAAGTGGGTCCAAGATATTTCTTGTTAACTGAAACATTTCTCAACACCATTCATGCAAGAATGGTCATCTCCTGTTAACTGAAGGAAGTTCCTGTTATCTGTCATGCAACTCAATTTATTAGGCATTCATTCCAAGTTAACTAAAGTCAACTAACATGCAACTAAAACTAACTGAAGATAACTAAACTAAACTGGACTGAACTGAACTTCAACTGAACTGAACTGAACTGAACTGAACTTCAACTGAACTGAATTGAACTTCAACTGAACTGAACTAAACTTCAACTGAACTTCAAACCCTATTTTATAGATACTCAACATGCATAAAACAAAATCCCTATTTTTTAGGAACCTAGGATGCATTCTTGAAGTATACTCAATATACCACTTAGTTAACTGAACTTAAGGTGAGTGTCACCTCCCATGTGTGAGCCCATGTTCTCCTATTTAGTAGAATCCCATCCCAAGGCATCCCCACATGTTCCTAACATTTAGAATAACATACAAATGTCAATTAACATGAGTATTTCATCAATTATTAATTCCTTCTTAATCCTAGTGTTGATAAACACATTTTAGGAACATAGGATATACATGAAATAACTAACGTATTAGGATTGCAATTAAATGGAATCCTATTTCCAACATTCTCCCACTTGACATTATACATTGCAATTATTCTAAACTAGGAATAATAATTTTAAATCAAGTACAGGATTCAAGGCCAATGGCCTTCCTGCACCACGAGAACTTATCTATAGGAACTGGCTTTGTAAGATAATTTGTAGCATTAATTAAAGTGTCAACTTTTTCAATTAATACTTTTCCACTTTCAACCATTTCTCGCACAAAGTGATATTGAACATCTACATGTTTAGTACGAGCATGATACATAGGATTTTTGGCTAAACAAATAGCACTCTAACTATCACATTCAAGCTTAACTTGCTTGCAATTAAAACCAATACCTTTCCCAAGTCTCTGTAACCAAACTACCTCTTTAGAGGCATGTGTGGCAGCCATGTACTCTACTTTTGTGGTGGAAAAATCAACCGTGGGCTGCGTCTTACTCATCCAACTTACTACAGCTCCAAACAAAGTATACACATAACCACTTGTGGACCTCCGACTGTCCAGATCTCCTGCCCAATCTGAATCAACAAAACCCTGTATGTCCAATGATCTATTCATAATATCAGTTATTAGAACCATAATAAACTAAACAATAATCAGAAGTCCCTCGTAAATATTTAAAATCCCTCTTAACATAAGTCCAATGTTCTTTACCAGGGTTACACATAAACCTACTAAGAACTCTCACTGTTTGGGCTATATCTAGTCTCGTACAAACCATTGCATACATTAAACTACCAATTGCACTAGCATACGGAATTTCAGACATTTCCTCATATTCAGAATCAGATTTAGGACTCATGTCTAAACTTAACTTAGTGCCAACTAGTAAAGGAATATTAATTGGTTTACTATCCTGCATGTTAAACTGTTTCAAAATAGTATCAACATAATTTCTTTGACTTAAGCAAAGCTTTATGTTACCTCTATCTTTGTTGATCTTCATACCAAGGATATATTTTGCAGCCCCTAAATATTTCATCTCAAATGTGTTTGAGAGTTGTGCTTTCAATTCTTTGATCATTACCTTGCTATTACCTATAAATAACATGTCGTCAACATATAAGATAATAATTAAAAGTTGATCATCAATTATTTTTATGTAAACACAATGATCTTCCTCACTCCTAACATAACCAATTTTTAATGCGAAAGCATCAAACTTTTGGTACCACATTCTGGGAGACTGTTTCAATCCATATAAAGATCTTTTTAACCTACAAACCAATTATTCTTTTCCTTTTACAACAAAACCATCAGGTTGCTTCATATAAATTTCCTCATCAAGATTCCCATGTAAAAACGTAGTTTTCAAATCCATTTGTTCAATTTCAAAATTATAAGCAGCAACAATTGACAAAAAGAATCTAATAGAGGTAAGTTCAGCAACGGGAGAGAAGATTTCATTAAAATCAATTCCCTCTCTCTGGGAGTAGCCCTTGGCAACTAATCTAGCCTTGTACCTTTGGAGATTACCATCTACACCAATCTTCTTTTTAAAGATCCATTTACTACCAATGGCCTTTCTTCCTTTGGGCAAACTCTCAAGATCCCATGTGTCACAAGTTTCTAAGGATTCCATTTCCTCAAGCATAGCTTGTGACCAAAGCTTGTGTTCATCTGAAGACAAAGCTTCCCTGTAAGAACTGGGTTCATCATTAGTACTCATTAAAGAAAAAATACAACGGAAATTAGGTGGGCTATACCTTTCAACGGGATTCCGTTGTCTTGTGGATCTTCTTAGAGGGGTTTCTTCTTGTTCCTCAATATTCTCATCTTGAGCCTCTATTTCAAAAGAAGTCTCTAAACTCTCCTCTTCCAATCCATCCATTTGTTCTTCAACATGTGCATCTTGTTGCTTTTGATTATCAATCTCAAAATGCATTGTTCGAGAAGTATCCTTCTCTTTTGGTTGTTCTTCTCCTAAATAAGCTCTAAATTCCCTGAAAATTACATCTCTAGATAAAGAAAGTTTTCGAGTTAGTGGATTCCAAAGCTTGCACCCTTTTACATTTTCACCATAACCTATGAATATGCATTTATGTGCTTTAGGATCCAATTTAGATCGCTTTTCTTGAGGCACATGAACAAAGGCCTCACAACCAAAGATCCTTAAATGTGCAACACTAGGCTTCTTTCCTAACCACATTTCATAAGGAGTTTTATCTTCAATAGATGAACTAGGGGATCTATTTATTAAATAACAAGAAGTACAAACTACCTCAGCTCATAGGGACCAATCTAGCTTAGCACTACTTAACATACTCCTAGCTTTTTCCATTAAGGTTCGGTTCATCCTTTCTGCTACTTCATTTTGTTGAGGTGTATATGGAGTAATTTTTTGTCTCACTATTCTTGCATGTTTACAATAGTCATCAAATCCCCTAGAACAATACTCCCCACCATTATCTGATCTCAATACTTTTATCTTATGATCTGATTGTTTCTCAACCAAAGCCTTAAATTCCTTAAACTTATTAAACACATCAGATTTTTTATGCATAAAATATATCCAAATATATCTTGAGACATCATCAATAAATGTGACATAGTATCTAGATTTTCCAATAGAGTCAATATCCACAGGGCCCATTACATCTGAGTGAATAATCTCTAATAATCCTTTAGCTCTATTTGTACCACTAGGAAATTTAGATCTAGATTGTTTTCCAAACACACAGTGCTCACAAAAGTCATTTTTTCCAATATTATAAATAGGAATATCGTCAAACAAATTCTTATTTATAATGGTCCTAAGACCTTTTTCACCTATATGGCCCAATCTATGGTGCCATAACATGCATGTATTTTTAGCTTCAGCTACATTTGATAAAATATTTACATTGGAGGTATTCAACTTAAACAAAGTCCCGATCCGAGATCCTTTAGCAACCACCAGATTCCCTTTCACCAATCTACAACCACCTTTGTCAAATGTCACATGCATTCTAGAATCATTGAACTTAGAGACAAAAAGTAGATTTCTAGCAAGTCCTGGAATATGTAAAACATCATTAATGGTCTTAACCCTACCATCACTGAAACATAATTTTACATATCCTTTGCCAACAACCCTTTTTGTGTTGTTGTCTCCAAAGAAGACATCCCCTCCATCATATGCAGTATAATTAGTGAACCACTCCTTCCTAGGAGTCATACAATAGTAGCAACCTGAATCAATAAGACAAGAGTTATCAACAATAGTATTAGAAGAAATGACTAATGCCTCATTACTGTCATCTGTGGATTTCTCTGTAGAAGTATCAAATCCCTTTTTCTTACTCTTACAATCCTTTTTAATATGTCCAGGTTTTCCAAAATTCCAACAGTTTACCTTACTCTTACTAGGGGTTTTTGATTGTCCTTTAGACTTACCCTTTCCTTTCTTGTCTGCCTTAGATTCCTTCTCTTTAGGCCTACCTCTAAAAAACAAGGCATCTTGGGAGCCAGTTTTAGACTTCCTTCTCATCTCCTCTGATAGGAGATTTGAAATGATATTGTCCATCTTTGGATCTGCACCATTTCCACTGATTGCAACAATTAGATTTTCCCAAGAATCTGCTAAGGAGCAAAGTAATAAAATGCATTTATCCTCATATTCTAGCTTTACATCTACAGATGCTAACTGACTGAGAATCAAATTAAAAGCATTTAAATGTTGTGCTACAGCATCACCATCTTTCATTTTCAATGAATACAACTGCCTTTTCATATATAACTAATTTGTAAGACTTTTAGTTTGATAAATATCACCTATTCTCTTCCACAATTTATATGCAGTATTTTCATCTATGCATATAACACCTCTAAGAAACATATATAAACCACACAAGAAGATCTTCAGCCATGAAGAAATGCAGAGCAAAACACTGAACACCACTCTATCACACTGAACACTCTTCACCACACTATTTCCTCTTTTATTCATTTTTTCTCAAAAGCACTTGGAAACCAAGCATCACAAACACATTCTCATCATTTAGAACACTTCTACAACATCTCAACCACATAAGAGGATGAATATCACCAACACATTCTCATCAAAGAAACATTAGAGGTTGACATCAGTGACACTAATAATTGTTGAAAATTGAGGTGTTTTAGTAGCTTAATACCTTGTAAAAATTTAATATTGCTGATCTAAATATGCATTTCCTTTGTTACATATTCTTTGTGGGTGATTATCTGATTAATCCTTTTTACTATTTGTAGAATATAGACAGAAGTTGATAGAAGAAGTAGACAAGATATTAGAAAGATTGCACAAGCATGTAACATGGAGAAAACCCTTTCGGGTAAAAAACTCCACCAAGAAATGGTCTATTATTCCAATCTTGAAGTAGATTAAAATAGCTTCAATTCTTGCTTGAGAATGCCTCTTTTTCCTTCACCAAACTTTTTCACAACCTACAAATAAAACTTACAAACTTTCTCTACAACTTGCTTGAGATATATAGACTTTCTCCAACATTGTAAACTCCAAATGAGTTACACAAACAATGCTCAAGCCCTAACCCTTAAAGGTACACCTATTTCATGCAAGTGGAGTTGCACCATGAAAACCAATTTCAAACCATTGGCCTCTTCCATTTGGGCATACCAAACTGAAGTCACAACTTAGTCTTCATCTTATAAATATCTTAAGACTTTATCCTCAAAGTTGGCGCCCAAAATAGGGCCCCACTTAACTAGGCAATCAAAAATAATCTTTGCATGCAAAGGAGTTAATTCCAAGAATCCAACTTGGGTGCCCAAAGTGGGTCCAAGATATTTCTTGTTAACTGAAACATTTCTCAACACCATTCATGCAAGAATGGTCATCTCTTGTTAACTGAAGGTAGTTCTTGTTATATGTCATGCAACTCAAGTTATTAGGCATTCATTCCAAGTTAAATGAATTCAACTACCATGCAACTAAAACTAACTGAAGATAACTGAACTGAACTGAAATTCAACTGAACTGAACTTCAACTGAATTGAACTGAACTTCAACTGAACTTCACTGAACTTCAACTGAACTGAACTGAACTTCAACTGAACTTCAAACCCTATTTTATAGGTACTCAACATGCATAAAACAAAATCCCTATTTTGTAGGAACCTAGGATGCATTCTTGAAGTATACTCAATTTACCACTTAGTTAACTGAACTTAAGGTGAGTATCACCTCCCATGTGTGAGCCCATGTGCTCCTATTTAGTAGGAGCCCATCCCAAGGCATCCCCACATGTTCCTAACATTTATAATAACATAAAAAAATCAATTAACATGATTATTTCATCAATTATTAATTCCTTCTTAATCCTAGTGTTGATAAACACATTTCAAGAACATAGGATATACATGAAATAACTAATGTTTTAGGATTGTAGTTAAATGGCATCCTATTTCCAACACTAATTACAACATAATGAAACCAATCAAAGCATCTTCACATACTTACAACAATAGACCCATATACCTATGTACATGAATACAACAACAAGAATATTTTGACAGTAGTAACGGCACAAACTTCCAACAATCTCCCCCTTTGTCATCGATGGCAACACATGGAAAAACCATCAACAACAAAAAAAACTTTGATCACCACTCATATACTACACCGTAGTGCACATTGCTCCCCCTACACAATCTTATACTTTTCTCTTTCTCAAGACTTCTCTCTCCCCCTTACTTAACATGGTTTTTTAGTTAACTCTCTCTCCCCCTTTGACATCAATGGAAAATGGCAGTATCCCCTTTGACTTTAGTCAAATATACTCTCTATTCCTCAAAGGAAACACCTGTAAAGAACAAACACTACTCTACAACCTTTGCATTCACTTCCTTTGACAAGGATTCAAAGGACAACACCACAATAAAATGACAAAACTTACTCCCCCTTACTGCAACAACCAACAATTCCACTACCTACTCCCCCTTGAAAGGTAGCCACCTACATCAGTCTAGAACAAGGAATGAATCTTGAGATCCATTGGATTTATGCATATCCTTATGCATCTAGTTTAAAGGAGGGACAATAACCCCCAACTTCTCTCAAAGATACTTAAAAGTATATTTAGGAAGAGCCTTTGTGAAGATATTTGCAACCTGATCCTTAGTAGGCACATACTCCAACTTCACCTCATTCTCTATAAATTTTTCCCTCAAGAAGTGATACTAGATTGAAATATGCTTTGTCCTTTAATGATTTATTGGATTATTTGAAATATTAATAGCACTTGTATTATCACAAAAGATAGAAATCGGTTTATCATATACTACTCTGATATCCTTCAAAGTTTGTTTCATCCACAACACCTCTGTGCAACATGATACTGCAACAATGTATTATACCTCTGTAGTAGATAATGACACTCAATCCTACTTTTTTCTTAGCCAAGACACCAACCTATTTCCAATAAAGAATGCACCACCACTTGTACTTTTTTTTTCATCCACACATCCTACCCAATATGGATCTATATAAGCACTCAGGGAGAAATCATTATCCTTTGGATACCACAAGCCATGTTTTTAAATGCCCTTCAAATATTTGAATATCCTCTTCACTGCTACCACATGTGACTCTTTGGGATCTTCTTGAAATATAGCTACAATATAAACTACATGCACGGTATCCAGTCTAGTAGCAGTTAGATATAGCAGTCCTACAAACATTGATATGTACTTTCTTTGATTAGCCTTAGGATATTCTTCATTCCTGCTTAATTTGCAACCAGTAACCATAGGATTGCACACTACTTTAGAGTCTTTCATTCTAAAATTCTTCAACATTTCCTTGACATAATTAGATTGTGAAATGAATATCCCTTCCTTTGTCTCATTGATTTGAAGTCCAAGGAATAAATTCATCTCCCCAAACATAGACATTTCAAGCTCTTTATGCATCTCTTATACAAATTTCTTGCACATTGCTTCATTACCTCCAAAGATTATATCATCAACATGCACAACCATAATCAAGTTTTGATCTTTTTCAACTTTGAAATAAATATAACAAGATCTAGGAGCTTGCTTCAGCCCATATAATGTCTTCTTCAATTTACAGACCATATCAAGATTATCTAATAACTGAAATTCTTTTGGTTGTTCAATATAAACCTCTTCTTCCAACTCACCATGCAAGAATGCAGACTTCACATCCATTTAATAGAATTTAAAATCCTTATGTGCTGCAAAATCCAAAGACATCCTAATAGATCCCATTCTTACCATCAAAGAAAATATCTCCTCAAAATATATTCTTCTACTTATGAGTAGTCTTTACGCACAAGTCTTTCCTTGTTTGTTACCACTTCTCCACTCTCATTCAGCTTGTTTCAAAATACCCACTTAGTTCCAATCACATTTTTGTTCGCAGGTCTTGGGACAATTTCCCAAGTCTGATTCTTCTCAATCTACATTAGTTCTTCCTCCATAGCCTTGATCCAATATTCATATTTACATGCCTCGATAATTATTTTTGGTTCAACGTTAGAAAGTAAACACAAGTTTACTTGTTCTTCTATCATAGCAGACTTTCTTCTTGTCATCACACCTCTAGTTTTGTCACCAATGATATGATATTTTGAATGATTCTTTTGCACATACTTATGGGTCTTAAGGATATTTTTTGTAGCTTCTTCCTCTTCAACCTGCACTTCTTTTTCCTTACCATCATCTTTCTCTTCTTCTTTGCAAGATGACTCATCTGATTCATATCCATCTATCATCACTAAAATTTTATGTAAGTCTTCATCCACTTTGACACATTCACTTTCAACAATCATTTTCAACCTTTTGTTGTAGCACCAGTAATCCTTGCTTCTTGTAGAATATCCAAGGAATGTTCATCAGATCTAGCATCAAACTTTCCTAATTTTTCTTCATCTCTTCTGATATAGCTTTTGCTTCGAAACATTGAAATATTTCACAGTAGGGGTTCTTCCATACCACAACTCATACGGATTCTTTGAATTGTTTTTCTTTTTTTATGCTCTATTTAGTATTTAGATTAAAGTATGATTTGATTTTCTCTAGTAAACATTTGGTAGATTTATTTCCTTCATCACTGTCCTTGTTGCTTCCTAAATAGTCATATTCTTTCTTTCCACAACTCCATTATGTTGAGGAGTCCTAGGAGCTAAAAAATGCCTCTTTACTCCATGATCTTCACAAAAAAAATTAAACTCATTGGAGGTGAACTCTCCACCTCTGTCAAATCTCAAACATTTGATCTTCATATCCATTTCATTCTCTACCATAGCTTTGAATGCCTTAAATTTACCTAAAGCTTCTGATTTTTCTTTGAGAAAATTAACCCAAGTCATTCTATAATAATCATAAATTATAGCATGAAATACCTATCACCTTGAAAACATCTAATTCTAGTAGGTCCAAAAATATTCGTATGCACCAACTCCAAAGGACCGATAGTAGATTTTTCTTTGACTTGAAACTCTTTCTAGCTTGCTTCCCAATTTGAAATTCCTTGCAAACAACATTGATAGGCTTTGTAGTCTTCATCAAATCTCTCATATATTGATTTGAACTAATCCTCATTAGGATATCAAAATTAATGTGACACGTTATTCTATGTCATAGCCAACTTTCATAAATTTGAGTCATAAAGCATTGACCATTTGCACCCTTGAGTTGATAAACATTTCCATCTGTCCTTTCTACTGCAGCCATAGTTTTTTATCCTTTTTTATCTCACAACCATTATCCTAAAACACAAGATTATATCCTTTGATACACATTTTTCCTACACTTAAAAGGTTATGTCATAGACCCTTAACATAAAGAACATCATCTATATTATGATTTCCATCAAAATAGATTGAACCTTTTTCCACATATCTTAGCATATTTATCATCACCAAACTTAACTAAACCACCTTAAAACTTCTCGAGCTTAATAAACTTACTCTTATCACCTGTCATGTGATTTGGGAATCCACTGTCAATGATCTAGTTGTTCTTATCCTCACTAGTGTGAAACCCGGTCACCATTGCTCCTCCAATGTTATGAACAGCTTTCATAGCACTTTCCTTTATACATCTTTGAGAGTTAGCAAAATTAGTTCTAACATTTAAAACCATGAACAATAATTCATCATCTTCATCATCTGAATAGTCAAATGCATCATTAGATATACTAGCACCTTCTTTAACATAATAACTTCTCTTAATTGATTTTCCTTTATTCTCCTTAGGTCTATCTCTTGAAGCTCTGAAATGACATCTTGAAGCATAATGACCAATATTTCCATAGTTAAAACATTTGAAAGGTAACTTGCCTCTGAATTTTCCAATTCCCTTTTCAACTTCCTCGGAAATTTTTCTCCTAGCTCATCAAATTCATCCTGGTTTGATTCCTCATTCTTCTTTACTTTGCCAAATTTAAAATTAGTCTCCTTTTTCACATCACTTGGATCAAAATATCTCAATTCAAAAGTAGTTTATGCACCAAACAACTAATCTCTAGAATAATTATTAAAATTCTAAACTTCCTCAATAGCATAAACCTTATGACTATAGGATTTAGTAAGAGTTCTTAGTACCTTCTTTACCATCTCATCTTCATCTATATTTCCACCAAGACTTCTAATGGAATTGAAAAATTTATCTACTCTATGCATGTAGCTAGTAATCTCTTCATCTTCTGTCATTCTTAGGTTTTCAAACTTGATCTTCAGATTTTGTATCTTTGCTTGCTTGACCTTATCATCTCCTTCATAGATACTTTCTATCTTTTTCTAGATTTCAAGAGCAGTTTTAAGACTCATAACTTTCACAAGTTATGCATTAGAAATAACACTCAAGAGAGCATACCTTTCTTTTCCATTGTTCTTATATGACTTGATTTCATCATTAGTACTTAGACCATTTATAGGCATTGTATATCTAGTTTCAATAGATTTCCAAACTCCAAACCCTCAAGAAATAAGGAAACCTTCCATCCTTATTTTCTAGAATGCATAATCAAATCTATCAAACAAAGGAGCCTCCTTATTCTAAGCCATCTCGGATATACCTCAAGTAGTTAAGCTTTCTTCCAAGAAACCTTGCACTGATACCAATTGTTGAATGCACAAGACAATTGAGATGGGGGATGAATTAGTTTTACGTTAAAACATCAAAACCATCATTAATATTTAGATCTGCATTAGTCCTTAAACCCTTAACATGCATTAGCAGAATATAAACATGAGAAACAGTAATGCAAACACATGAGAGCAACAGATTTACATGGAAAACTCAAGAAAGGAAAAACAACTATGAGGATTAGCTCATAATATTAAATTGCAACATCGAAGACAATAGGCTCACTATCGGAGGGCTCACTACCCAAAAGAAAAGAAGGGCTCACTGTCAATGGCTTGCTAGAAGATTAGAAAAAAGAATAAAGAAGATTGTTACAATGAGAAATCCATCTCAGAGCAATAGAATGTTCCACCACTGCTTCACCAAAACATTCACACTCTCTTTGTAGAATGTAGACACCTTCTTCTCACTGCTTCTAGTAGCCTTAGGTATTAAAGATCACACTGCATTTCACAATTTCACACTTCACATCTCAACACACCGCATTACACACTTTACTCATATTTCCTCCATCAAATCATCACTCATATATACCATCCTCGACCTTGAAAATAATTCACAAGGTCGGCTATGCACCTCAAATGTGAAAATTTAAATTAGATCAACACCAAAAAATTCCCATAGTGGAAAGGAAAGAAGGAAAACTACAAAACACCTTAACTCAGACCCAAATACACACATACACACCATGCCACGCTTTCACAAACACTGAAGCATATCCGCAATTAGTGTAAACACCCAAGGTCGGATGAACCTGTGTTAACACCATTAAACAATTAAGTACATGCTTCCTTTGGTCCAAATATGACTCACAGACCACACACATCACTTAAACACAATCTAGAATATTCCATCAAGACCCTAAAATCCAACAACTCCTTTACAACATCATACACCAAAAGAACATATTCATTCTACACAACTAGCTAACCTTCCACATATTGCAACACTTGAATCCAACCTTAAACTCAAACAACTCAAACTAAAGATAGATACTAGCAATATAAGCACATTTCTAGATCCACAAGACCAAAAACCGAACTATATAGAAATGTGGAGCAAAACCATTTCTCTCAAACAACACTAATTACATAGTTCACACACTAGTGAATACAAATTTCTTTGCACAATGATCTAGAACAAGAAACTCTAGGTATAACACCTCTAAAAACCTCTAATAAATATATCCAAAGCGTACAAGAAAATCTTCAACCATAAGAAATGTAGAGAAAAAAATTGAACACCACTCTGTCATACTAAACACTCTTCACCATACTATTTCCTCTTTTATTCAAATTTTATCAAAAGCACTTGGAAACCAAGCATCACAAATACATTCTCATCATATGGAACACTTCTATAATATCTCAACCACATAAGAGGTTGAACATCACTAACACATGCTCATCAAAGAAACACAAGAGGTTGACATCGATGATACTACTAATGACAACATAAAGCAACCAATCAAATCATCTTCACAGACTTCCAACAATCTCCCCATATACTTGTTGGCATCAATGCAACAACAAAGATTTGTTGACATCATTGACAACACAAACTTGCAACATGATTATCTCCTTGGAAAGTTTGCTCTATTCTATATTTTTATTCTTATTAGAGAGACAAGGGTATTAATATATTATTTGGATTTGGATGGACAATTTATGATATTGGGTGGATTTTGTAGTGATGGAAAATTATTATTGGTGAATTATGTATTGTGATGGTATGTGGAAATAATTTTATATTTTGATTGGTTAGAGATCTAAATTACTTATCAAATAGGTTAGAGACCCAAGTTACATGTTTTACAGTGGATTTGAGATCCAAGATTTATTTTCTCCATGGATTATATCCCTCCCAACTCTCTTTTGAAGAGAACCAAGTAGTTAGTTTATAGTGAAAATATATCCTTGTCAATTATGATTATGTTTGTCAGATTTATTTTTGACTGCATGTTTGACCATATTTGGTTCTATCATAATCCTCCTAGCTAGGAAGTTAGAGATTGAGACCATTATATTATTAGAATGTGGCTATTTCCCCTTCGTCCATGATGTTTTCTTATAGAGCTTGGAGCTCATATTACAACTTTTCTTGAAGACCTTTAATTCAAAATCTTTGAAAACTTATAAATGATCTCATTATATACTTATAAAATTTGTGGAAGAAGGAAAGATTATAATGTATTTGGAGATACCTTAAACCAAAGGAAAGATTGATATATTGACCTCTTTGTGAATATTAAGGTATATAATTTAGAATTTATTTATTTAAATAATATTTAAAAATCACATGGTCTTGGATAAATCTTTTTCTATTTGGAAAAAAATAAATCTACTTTAATCTCTAGTATGTTTGTAACTTTTGAAAGTTATATGAAAGTGAGGAAATGTGAAAATTGAGTAAATATTTAACCAAGAGGATTTCTAAAAAAAATCCATGCTCCCATCATTTGAGGACCATAGGATTTCATAAATTCTATCATCTCTTAATGTGATAGATTATAAATTACTTGGGCTTTGGCTACTTGTGGTTAGACCAAATTTTTTTCTTGAAACTCATGGTCCAAAGAGTGTTTTATGTAGTTTAGAAGTGTTGTAGGCTATAGGTTTTGAAAAAATTATGGTCTTGTATTTGCGAAAGTACTCATTAATTTTCTTATCTTTTGGTTGTACATGTGGTTATTTTCTATATGATTTATGTGAGGTGGAAAGAGTTGATTGTAGTTTAATTGATGTAATTATTTAAATGTGTGTTCTATCATGCATTCCCTATATGCCAAAATGACTAGTTCTCTCCCCTTCTCTCTCACACACACCTTATCTCTTATTTAAAATCGCATATTCTTGAAGTCAAAATAATTGTTCATGTTTTCGAGTAATAAAAAGAAAAAGCAATTACTCTTTTTTATTTAATCTACTCTAAATTTTTAAGGAATCAGTTAATATAAAATGTAATCCATTGTTGAATGTTTATTCACTCCTTTCTTATTTATTGCTTCCATTATAAAATATTAGATTTAGTAAATAATAATATGTAATTTTATCAAGTGGGCTAATGTAGAAAAATGATGAGGGTTGAAGTATAAAGCCTTGTTCCACTTGTGAGATATTATACAAAATTGAGTTTTGAGAGAAAAAAATATTAATCGCCTTCTAATTAAGGTTTTTTTTTAAATGAAAAACCTTAATTTGAAGGTCTACATCTTTCAACATGTTAGCCAAGTTTGAATGAAGATACCTTTCAATGGAAATCAACCAAGTTTAAATGGAGATTTTTTATTAATTTAAGATAATAAAAAATTGCATTGGAATAGGCCTTCAAATGAAGTAAAATTGAACCTACCTATCTGGTCCTTAGGTGTTCTAGTCACCCTATACTCAACAAAAATACTAATTTGGGGTTTTCTTTAATAATCAAATGAAGTCATCATGACATGAGATTTTGTAAGATTGCAGCTCTTGGAGTAAGCTTCCCAAAAAGTGTAATTTATATATTTTGATTTAATTTTGTATTTATTTTATATTTTCTAATGAACATAGGTTTCTTAGCCAATATAAAGGTCTTTGTTCGACACATGTGAAAAAATGAAAGAAAAAATCCTTTTTGAAAAATATGATCACCCTCTATATTGATCTTCTTTTTTCAACAAAATAATAACTTGGATGTATACAAAAATGTTATGCAATATGAAAAATATGTGTAAGTTATAATAATCTAAGTTAAAAAATAAAAATGAAATATAAAATAATGGTTGTTGGGATTTTGTGTATAGATTCTCTTATATATATATATATATATATATATATATATATTTTAATTTTTAATTTTTAATTTACATTATTATAGTTTAGATACATATTTTCATCATGTTAAGTATAAGAACTAATTTGTTTAAAAATATTTAAATGAGATTAAATTGTTTTCTAAATTTAAAAATAGAATCTACTCACAAATTTTCAACAATCACTATTTTATATTATCTTCAAATTCTTAATGGTTTTCTTTCTATAAGTGACAAAAAAATTGGTTTAAAATGTTGATTTGAGTAGCTTGGTTAGGCCAAAAATTGGAACACATGAAAAAAATCATTTCATCCTATGAACTCGTTTGAAATGTTAATACATATGGATAAACATATTTTTATTAATACTAGATGAATTAGTTAGCATAAAAATGTATTTATCCTTGTATGTCATTATTTCTCTCCTATTTAACACCCTTTATGAAAAGATCAAAATAGTTAAATTATCTTATGTCACTTATTATATTTGTTTAGAATAGTCAAAATTAGGTTAAATTATGCATGCATATTTAAATTCTTTTGATGGAGTTCCCCTAGTTGGCCTTGGAGGTGTGGTCCTTCACCCTTTCATATTGAACTCTTAAGGAGGGTGTTACCATGAAGGTGATTATGCTACTGATATCATGTTGACCTTTCACCTTATCTCGGATTTCCTTTAATAGTGTAGGGCATGTTGGATGAGAATGTATGTAATCAATCATTTTCTTATGTCATTTTATACTTTACTTCTTACATAAGCATTGGCATGTCTCTTTTGTGCATAGTTGGTATCAATTATATTATCATGTGGTGATAACACCTATTATGTGCATGTTTTGTTACTATTGACCTGCTACTGGAACCTCGTAAATAAAGCCATTTTTTGTGTTCCTAGGTGTTGGGATTATCCTTTGAGCATAGCCTTAGAATTGCAATGGAAAACCCCACTAAAGTCCTTGTATATATTTTGAGAATATAATCTTATCTTCTATCGTATCTTTTGTTAACTTGATCCTACTAGTGGAAGTGTCACTCAAATAATCTTTTATGTTCCTTTGCTCATTATTAGCTAGTCTTATGCACTAGAGTTAATTTCCTCATCCTATCACATTGCAAACACCAACTATTTTTATCATGTGGCATGATATAATTTCATACTAGATAAAATTCACACAATGAATAATTTCTCCATAGCAACTTCCTTTCACCTACTATGTGTTGATCATCTCGTCATGTTTTACCTCATTATCTAATTGTTAATATTAATATACATTTCCTATCATTTAGTGCTAATTTTTTATGAGTTGGAAATTTTTTCATTGTTCCATGTAATCCATGTGGTAATTCATTCTTAAATTAGTATCTTTTGTATCCCTTATACCATATTTATACTAACCATCAACTATTTCATATTCCAAATGACTTGTTTGTGGGCATTGACTTTCAAGCTTATTAAATTGTGGGATCAACGAATCTTTGCTAGAATGATGTATGGATACCATTTATTGGCCCAAGAATTTGAAGAATTTACATTGTGCCTCCTATGTTCACAAAATGATAAAATAGTAAAGTGACATGAGTGTTATGTATAATGTCATTAATTAGACATAAAAATTTATTTGACTAATCAAATTACACTTACATAGAAAAATCATATTGGATAGTGATCAATATTTCCCTAGTAGCTAAACAAAATGCTTGACTATTTATCTCACTCTCTATGCTAACCATCAAAATCTAAAAGATGTTTTAAATATGGATGTGATTCATTGATCTAAGTATTTCAAACTATTTAGCGACTAAAGTGACTTCTATATGAGTAGAGATGATACACCATTAATGAATTTTTTCCTATTTTAGGCCTTGATCTCTTCTTTCCCTAATATTTTCTAATTATTTAAAGATTGATTCAAGTCCCTAAGAGTCATAACCCTCTACAAATTTGTGAAATTTTAAGAGTCAAAGCCTAGAAGCACAAATTTATTGAAATACATTTTTTTGCAAGCAAGTTAGATTGTGTCCAACATATGTTGAGTAATGCATAAGATATGAGTCATGTTATTTGTTAGGTGAATCACAAACAAGAAGGCACACAAGTTGGTGAGGATCATTTTTCACTAGGTGAGCCCCTAAAACTAGTTAGCAAAATGAGAAACACACATTTGGTCTACAAGGTGTTCCCATATCCATACCAAGAGTTATACTCCTTGATAACCTTGATAAAGGTGTTACAAAATGATCAAAATGTTATGCCAATGCTACACTAAGTTCAGCCCCTGTGGACAAAGTGAAGAAAAATAATGCCACATGGCTAACAAGTTGTATTATGTCAGGTTCCATATAAAGAAGAGGATTGCACATGGCTAGCAAGTTGTACTATGCTAGATTCCATGAAATACAATGTAAAATACAATGCCAAAACCTCAAGGATGTTGTAATAATATCACCACAAAAGGTAACAAAACAAAAAAAATCAAAGGATCTTTTCTTAATACATGAAAGGTCACGCCTTGGGGAACATCACACTTGATATCACCACCAAGAGAGGACTAGTTGAGGAATGAAAAGATTCATGTCTTGGGGAATACTAAATATAGCATTACCACCAAGAGGAATTTCATATGCCATGAAAATTCACTCTTATGGTACATCAAGCCTAATATCTCCATAAAGGAGACACATCACATGGATTAAGAAGGCCACACTTGGACAAGAAAGGTCACACTTCCTAGGAGATGTATGCTATCATCACTAAGAAGGGACCATGCAAACAGTGAATGGGGGACTTTATGCCCCCCCCCCCTTAAAATGTTAGTGTACTTGCTACACTAACATTTTAAGGAGATAAATAGGTATCCCTTGCTAGAAGGAATGCACCTAGGACAAGGCTACATAACCCCTTTCCTCCCAAGTTTAGGGACAAAGATGAGCCAAAATGGATGATAATTAAAATGGATTAATCAAATAATCACCCACAAAGAATCTGTAACAAAGGAAAAGCATATTTAGATCAGCAATATTAAAGTTTTACGAAGTATTAAGCTAAGAAAACACCTCAATTTTCAACAAATATGCTACTCCTTGCGAAATGAAATATGAATACATAAATCCTAGTTTATACTCCCATGCATGGTAATGAGTATGTTGTGATACTACGACTACCACATGACAAGGAGTAGCAACTAATGCTATTGATTATGATGAGCAGATGAAGTACCAGTCATACCCAAAAATTCGCCTAGGGACTCATCATTTTGAAACATATCCAATGGCATATTCCCACATGTATTATCTATCAGTTTAGGATACACCAAAGTTAAAGTTGTCCTAGGTTTTTCTTGCGTGATGGAATTGATATTAAGCGGAGGTTTTTTTGATGCTTTCATTTCTTTCGAAGGATGATATCCAAGCCCTCTTGTTGTTTCTTACGTGTTAGGTTCTATAGGAACATGAATGGCCTACTCTTTCACTCCACATCCTTTTCCATTACAGCCAAATTGTTCCAAAATTTAGTAACCTCTTCCACAAAGGTTTTCCATTTTTTTAGGGAAGGTGGTTTCTCATAATCACTTTCATCATAAGTGGATTTCTAATTTGTATCTTCATGTTTGGCAGAAGTTGTGGAATTGGATGTTTCTGATGATTCAATGATAGATTGTGTTGATACCATGGCAACTTCTTTCTCTTTTTTTGATTTGTGTGCTATCTTGTATTCCCCCATGGATGTACATGTGAAATCTAATGAACTCCAAACATCATCCAACAACGTTGTCACTAATGACATACGCTCATCTTTATCTTAAGATTGTAAGTGTTCCACTTTTGTAGTTGGTGTCAATGTTCTAAGAGGGTTCAGAATTCTTGTTTTAGTTTGTAAACAATTTTGAGACTTTGGGTCATCATTTATCATGTAAACCTTATTGTTGTATATGTATTTCATTGAATGATGAAGTGTTGAAGGAACTCCTTTCATCTCATGAATCCATGGCCTACCCAAGAGAAGATTATATGAAAAATCATGGGGAAACACATGGATGGGAGTTTGCAACACAACCTTTCCAACTTTGATAGGTAATGTTATTGCACCAAGTGGTTGCTTACCCACATTATCAAAATCTTTGATAGATAAATCCACAAGTTGAATTAAAGTTTTGTTTGCTCCATTTTTTCCAAAAGATTCACACTCCAAACATTATGCCCTAAACCATTGTCAATAAGGGTACATCTAATCCCAACTCTGTTAATAATAACCCATATCATTAAAGCATCATTTTGTTTTGTGTCTCCAAAGGAGGTAATTCATTTTGATGAAAGACAATGTTCAAGTTATGTGAATTCTTATTCTCAATCAAAGATGTCACATCATTTGGTTGCACACTAGAAGGGACAACAACTTTTTCCAAAGCATTTTGAAGCATGTCATGGTAAGCAAGTGATGTTTGAATTAAATCCCACAAGGAGATCTTAGTAGGAGTGTTACGAAGTTGCTCAACAAGATCAAATTATTCACCACTACGTTGTTGGATATTAGGTGTGGGTGGGAGGTATGGTTGAGGCAATGGAATGGATGTTGGAGTTTATTTCGATTGCTTATTTTTCTAGTGTTATATGTGTGAGCTACAGTATGATAACTTGGTTGTTGTGGCACATGGTTACTACTAAGTTGTTTTGCAAAGTTTAAGATAGAACTTGGAGGTTTAGGAGGTCCTATAATGAGAGGTGACTTAGGAGGTCCAATAAATAGAGGACTATTAGGAGGTCCAAAAGGAGTTTTAGGGGGTCCAATAATTAGAAGACTCTTATGAGATCCAAAAGGAGTTTTAGGAGGTCCAATAGTCAAGGGAGATCTAATGACCAATTATTTGTTCATCACCTCAATGAATTTAATTTCTTGTGGATGATCTTCTATGGAGAGGGAATCTAATGTCACCTTAGCATCTTCATCTAAGAAAACCCTCTTACTATCTTTTGAAATATATGTATCAATAATTTAATTTCCTTGTCCAACAATAGCTTCTCAAGTAGGAGAGGTGGGTGAAGAGAAACAAACAAGATTCTCATGACACTCAATGGTTGGATTTTCTAACACCAAGATACCTTCTTCACAAATAGGAGAGATATCAGGGGAAGAAAAAACGTGATTATTATGGTTATCAAGGATTGTATTATCTTTCACCAAGCTAACCTCACACATAGGAGAGATAGTGGGAGAGGGATCAACGAAAAATAACAAAAAAGGAGAAATGAACTCATTTTCACATGCTTGTAACAAAAATTCCTTGTAATGCTTAACAAGATCTGACAATAGAACATGAATTATGATAACAAAATATTTTTGCAACAAGAACATGATTTTATGTCCTATGGATCAAGCTAGCAATGTTTTTAGCAACACAGACAGTTACAAAATTGATATAGAAAAATAGTTACCATAGCCTGGTAGAGACCAGAGACAAGGTTCTGCACAAAAAAAATTGGCTCAATTTAGTTGCCCAGGGTGCTTAGGGTGCTTATGTCTTGCATAGGCTTTTGAAAAAATCAAAATTTTACTGTATACTATATTGTTTAAGAGTCTCAATTATGTGTACAAATTGGTCGGGCAGTGCATATTTTTCCAAAATTTAGCCAATTAATGATTATCTAACTCAAAATGCAAGTGTGTAAGAATGTTGAAAATGCTTGAACAATATATGATAATTGTAAATGCAATTTCCAAATCTAAGATGCAAAAGTTGACTGTTTAATATGTTAAATCTAATTATAATGATGTGAATATGCTTTTTGAAAGAAAATAATGCAATTTTTTCACTTTTTAACTATATGCAACACCTAAATGCATGCAAATGACACTTTTTAATTTGTTTTCAGATTTGAATGACCTAATGCAAATTTATGAATGAAATTTAAATGTAGATTTGAGCTAAAATGACTAAAATAAACCCTATTGCAACCTATGATGCAATATGATATATAATTTTTTGAGTTTTTATGCTATTTATGATGCAAAAATGGATGCCTAAATAATGCAATGCAAAACCTAGATCTAGGGTGCAATGCTTCCAAATTCAGAAGATCTATAGTGTTAACATGTCGGGTTTACCAAAATGAAACATAGGAAAAGGTAAACCTTAGGGTTTGTGCACCTTTTTCAAATGGTTCATGCATTAGGGATTTGAATAGTAATGGGGATTTGATGGATTTGGACAACAAGATATGAGATTGACTTACAGCCTGAAAGGTGAGTCAACCTATCCTTGACCAAATTTGAAAAATGACCTAATAATGAAATGTAATGATCTAATTGTCCTAATGATGCAAATTGGTGTTCTAATGTGAATACAATAGATCTGAAATACCACAGAGGAAATTAGACACCGGAAATAGAAAGGGGAGGACACTATGTACTTGTGATATAAAGTGTTGCCAAATTTATTGAGATGTTGGTGTCGGGGGCACCATTGTCCTACTATGGATCTTTTGAAAAAAAAATCGCAGTCCTCTAATGTCAAATTTGTACTTCCATTTCTCGCTTGAAAACTGTCCATGTCACTTTTGAATATTTTTGAAATTGAATTTTTGTGGGTTGTTAAGGACTAGGATTTTGAATGCAATAATGAAGAAAGTGTCTTCTAACTTCCTTTGATCCTCTTCAACCTATAACCTACACATTCACAAAGAGGGGAAAATGTTGTGCCATATAGGGGTTTACCTCAATCAAACCCCGTATAAGTGTTTCCACTTCCATAATGGCAATGTCAATGATAAACCGATAATAAAAAGGAAGGAAATGATGAGTGAACCAAATGTTACAACTCGCCACCATTCAATGGCTTCCTTGAAGGACTGAAGACATACACATCACCTCAAAGATCTTAGATCTCGCTTGCTTGATTTGCTTGAATGCTTGAATGCTTGAATACTTGGATGCTTGGAGACCCACGAAAATGTTAGCCTTCACAAAGCAGTGATAACATAAACTCACATACACTTTGACATGATGTTGGATCTTGAATTGCTACAATAAATCATGTAATGGTTGCTCTTGAGTTGTTGAATAATGCTCTTGATAATTGCTTATGATGCAATAACTAGGTATGTATACACTATTATTCTAATTTCCTAAAAATTAGATCTTGATGGTTGACTTTAGATATTCAAATTTCAAATAATAAAGTGTCACAACTGACATATTTGAATTTGGAGCCAAAATAAGGGGACATAGGTGCCCTAGGCACCAATGTCCCTACCTTATTTTGCAAAGTTTTAAGTTTCAGGGACAAAGTATTAAATGAGAGCATTTGTTTTATGCTTGCAAATTATCAAAAATTGTTTTAAATTGGGCCACAAAATGTATAATTTAGGAAATTAGGAGCTTAATTAGGTCCAAAAAATTAAGGGGGACAAAACATAGAGTGAAATTGTCAAGGGTGACAATTTATGATGCTACACCAGGTAACTATATTTGATAAGTAGTAATTTAATTAATAAATTGGTAATATAATTAATCCCATATTATTAATTTATAAGGTTAAAATGTAACATTTAGAGCCTCAAAATATTTATAGGGTCGCTTAATGTGATCCTTAATAAATATTATACTCTAACACTCCCCCTTAATGTTAATTGGGAATACATGTCATTAAACTATTATTTTTAAACGAAGGCCCTCCAATGGAGGCCTTCTTTGACTAGCATGCCACAAGATCACCTATCTAAAGATAATATCCCCTATTTCCTTTGATGATGCAAAAGAGGCAATATATATTGGAGCCCTATACAAAACAAGTAGTCTCTAAAAACATAATACCCCTTCCATAATTCTTGTTACAATAATCATATAGATACATCAAGTTAGCCTTTAAGAGGTGGTATTATCATGCACACACCATCATGGATTTGAACATCTTCTTTAGCTTTTCAACTTTGAAGAAACTACCTTTAGAAGACTCACCTTGTTCGGTTTTCATATTTTAACAACTTCTTGTCCCCTTCATGGGGCCTAGCCATGCCCAATCTACAACTTTCTTTCTCCAACCTATCAATATTACCCAAAACATGGTTATTCTTGAAACATCATCTTCCAACCACTTGAAACAAACCTCGTCATCATTTCCATCCCTTGTCATAGCTCTTCTTTCTCTTGTCCACTCTTTAGAGAAAATATTGGATTCATATGATACTAGATTATCACTTCCAATTAATATAGGGGTGGCATACCATGTCCACAACCTCAATTACTAATCATTTGTAGATTTGGGACCACCTAATTTATAAAACACCAAAGTTATGTATCTAGTCCTCACCAACAATGGAACTTGCTTGCTCTTCTAACACAAACACATATCAAGCATAGTTAAATCCGTTCAAAGAGACTATTACAACTACAAAAACATACTCAAAACTATTTGCAAATATGGAAACTTTAATAATAGACACATCAAAATGGAAACAAACACCAAGGTACAACTAGAGAAAACCCAAGACAAGTTAAAAAAATGGGAAGAGCGTAAAAACACCTTGTGCCACTATCTTAGATATTCATATAGGTATTGAATCACCATGTGTGGTTAATTTGAACTTACATCATCAAATACAAGTCCTTTCACACTAGCTCTACCTCCTACAATAGTGATAATCCTCTCCCTTCAATGCAAATCTACCAATGAGCATGTAAAATATGTTTTTCAAGAGAGTCAACCTATGTAAATAAGTGATTATCCTAAATATAGACCTCCTCCACCCCTCCATGATTTGTGGAAGGCTAAAAGAAGCCAAATGAATCATTTCAATCTCCAAAACCCTTCATCTACCACTCACTTGCTCTGGCATAATGCATTCACCAAATTGCTAAAAATCTATCAGTGGTTCATTACGAGTTCATTGGGGTGAATAGTTCTCCATTGCCATGGTTTACACACTCAACAAGTTGAACAACTTGTTTTTTGCAATGTTTGATGTGATTTCCCCCTATGTAAATGACAAACTTGCCAAATTCACTTTTCCAATTAGGCCAATTAGGAGAGACATCAAATGAAATCAAAGAACGAAAATTTTCCAAACCACCCCTAACACCTAATCCACTTTGTCAATTACCATGCATCATGTTTCAACAATTTTGACAACAAAATTTTCTTATTGGTGCAAGTCTTGATAAGTGGCCCTCCATTTGACCCAACTAGCCCAACATAAACCTATTTTTTGAATTAAACACCCTGACATGTAATTTGACTATTTCACACTTCAAGTCAACTTATAACAATCAATTGGAAGGGAAAATTTGGGCCCCATTTTGAATTTGAGCTTTGAAACAAATGGATCCTTTCCATGAGTGTGAAAGTGATTTAATAAACTTCCCCAATTACATATTTAATCTCAAACAAGAGATGAATAAAATGAATATCGAATCAAAAATCCAAGATTAGGTTATTTACCAACTTCTATTCAAAAATCATCAATCTTTGTTACACACTAGTAGTATTAAAGACAAACAAATCAAAGTGAGTCCAAAATGAAGGGGTAAAGTGCATGTTATATCATTTTAGCATTACAAAGGTCAAGAAAAGTGGGTATAATTTAAAATTGATAATTAATGATAAAGATTGGGTTGTGGATTAGTAATCTAATTAAGTCGTTGACTAATAAGAATTGAAAACCACTTGATTAATCACTTGTTTAATTGGTTGCCCATCTAATCGAAGAGGTTGAGAAACATAGGTTAAACTTAGAGGGTAGATATAAGAGTCAATTAATTAATTCAATAATCATTCAATTAATTAAATGATTGCCACAATTAATTAGCAAACATAAAAGTATTTAAATTTTAAAAATTTGTGAGTGAAATAACTACTTAAAGTAATTTAACACACATAAAAACAAGTAATTAATTAAGTGATCATTAAATTTATTAATTACAAACGTATATAATTTAGATAAATGCATTTATCTAAACAATATTTACTTCACGAATTATTGCATCTAAATAATATTTATATTCATATTTTACTTTTGTAGGATGTCCATATTGAAAAAACAATAGTTCATTTAAAATTTATTTTATTTACTTAAAATTTATTCTATGATTACTTTATTTACTTAAGAGTTGTTTTTGCTTAATAACACTCCGCCCATTGCTGCCATTCTCAACGTACTAACACTTAAATTAAATTACTAACATGAGAGAAAGGAGGAATGGAAAGTCAAATGTGAACCTTACATGATTATCAACTTTTGGCTAAATTTGTGTATAAGGTTTCCAGCAATAAGCTTAGAAGCTTCATGACAATTCAGTTTCCTAGGGCATGCTGTATAAGCGTGGAACAAGTCTATAATTTCCTACCCTAATTAAAATTTAGACAGAACAAAATCTTTCGTTCCAAAATACAAAGTCAAGGTTGCCATTGATTAGTTCCTCCATGCAGATAAAGGCAAGATTGGTTGATGCATCTACAGGTCTCTTAGATTAATACTAGACGCTAACTTCTATTCTTCCCATATTCTACATGATCGCATTAATAGGTACCTTCATTATTACTGTGGCCTCAACAAAATCAACTAATGATAATTAGTGCAATTATGAAAGTAAGTAGATTATATTAATATCACTACATAGCAAATTCATAAAAAAATTATTGTAACTTGCAACACAATGATATGCATTACTTATAAAATAGCTCATACATTGTGAACATTACCACTGTCCAGCCAGCGTAACTGCTCTAGATACAATGAGGCAAGACACTAAATGTAAGGGCACATGCTTTCAAGCTTCAGAACATAGGCAATTCCACTAGTCCATACAAGAATTGACATCCATGACTCAAAAAAGTTTCATTAAACTTTTATGGAGATAATGCAAAATCTCCTAATTACGTAATAAAACTAGATGTCAAATTTCTGCCTTAAAAATTTAAAACATAATAAATGCCCATAAAGTTAAAAATTGCAATATTAAATGGAAGTTATTGACGACATTTTGACAAAGAGTAGGTTGTAACAAATCAGCATTTCCAGGAACATGTTTAATATTACAGACTTATGGAACCACGCAGATATACAACAAATTATTATTCCTTCCTCATTAGAAAATAATACCACACGCAAAGCAAGAAACAGCTAAAAATATGCACGAAAAAATCCTCTACAATATTCAATTGCGTGAACATCATATGAAATAAGCTTGGCAAAAATCTCAGGCTACCAAATGGTCAAGTCAAGAATAAGTCATTTGAGTCAAAAACCCTCATTACATAAATAAATATTACCATAAATCTGCAGCTTATCAACCATCAGACTAAAAGAAAGTTTGCCCTTGGAAAGTTTCTTTTAAGGCTTTCTGTCAAATCCCATGTCCTTTGCCAATTCAAACTTCAATCATAATTACAAAATCCATTTCCGGAGAGATGATCTGTAATATAATTGCTGAATGTGTGTGCTAATCATATCCTTCTTCAGTAGATCACTCGTATGCCTTCTGACTGGCGTTGTGTTGCTCATATCCAGGATGAGGGGGTATATTTTGTCCAGAACCAACCTGAGAAGACTCTTGTTTCAGTTGGACTGGCTGAGATAATCCATCTTGCTCATAGGTTTGAGAGGGTTCCTTAACTGCAGAACCAATTTGAGTTGGCCCCTGCTGGCTGTACCCGGACTGCGTTGAGGCCTGTTGAGCATAGGCCGGCTGACTTACACTCTGCTGTACATATGCTGGCTGAGATGATGCTTGCTGTCCATAACTTGATTGAGATGGTGTATGTTGTCCATAGGAAGGGTGTGCTGATAAGGGTTGGCCATACCCAGACTGAGTTCCCTTCTGTTCATACCCAAGCTTAGGAGATGATTGTTGACTATATCCATCATTAGAAACTCCCGGCACCCCATTCCCTTCCTGTGGATACCCTTGCTTTAAACTATGTGGCACATGAGAAACCCCCGATGTTTCATATCCTTGTTGAAGATATCCTTGCTGAGAAGTACTCTGTTTTCCATAAGTTCCTGTGGGAGGTCCCTTCTGTGACACTGCTTCTGATCCAGAGACTCCTGGAGGTCCAACTTGCTGGGCATACCCTTGATCAGAATTCCCTGGCTGGACATAACCTTGTTCAGAATTCTCTTGCTGAACATACCCTTGTTGAGGATTCCCTTGCTGATCATAACCTTCATTGTTCCCTTGTTGTCTGTAAACCTGCTGGGATGACCCTTGATCTCCATATCCTTGAGCATAGCTTTGCTGAGATGCCACTTGTTGCCCATATATGCCTGGAGGTCCATAACCTCCACCTTGTGCTTGCCCATATCCATAGCTAACCTCAGTTGATGGTGTCCCTGTCTGCACTTGTTGTCCATAGTAGTCATACTCTCCAGTTTGTTGTAGTGCTTGACCAGGTGCAGGAGGCCATTGATCCTGTCCAGTGCCATTAGGAGGCTGTGATGGGTAACTGCCATATGGTTGGGATTGGTACTGGGATAATCCTGGATACGGCAAAGTTCCCTGCTGCTGATGTCCATAACCATAACCTGGATACTGCACTGGTGGTGGCCCTCTGGGGGCCCACTGTGGAGCAGGACCACGTGGGGCATAGCCTTGCTGGTTGGGAAGCGCCATCATAGGTGAGCCTTTGAAACGATTCTGCAAAGAAATTAGCTTAGTCATAATGCAATGATCATAATGCATAAGAACACATAACATAGAAATAACCCATTCTACAATCATTGGCCCATATATCTAGGTCTTGCAATTTTAATCTTCACAGAAATTACAGACAGGAAATTTTTTTACAACCAAGCTAGGTGCACTGACATTCCATCCTATGCTGCAAAAACTGAGTTTCATCTGCTGGACGATGAAGCAAAAGTTAAGCTACATAAAATACTCACCTTTTTTGCAGAACTGTGGCCTTGCGGACAATCAGCGTGTCAGCGGGGATCCCTCCTTCCTCAGTTGTGAGTGCATTTTGATTGTGAAATAAAATCACAGACAAGAAAAAATCCAGCATAACAAGATTTGAAAGACAGTTTTGGAGCTCTACAAGGAACTTTGAGCAAAAAAGCATCAAGCTCTGACACTGCACCCGACCAAACAAGGGTGGTACTAACCGAGCTAATGACAATAAAGATTACCACTAGTTGTGAATCAAGTATTCCACCCACACGCAATATCTGAATTTAGATCATAACCAGGGCTACAAAAACAAGTCAGGGGCCAGCCTAGTCCTATCTGCTGTCATGAATTGCGATCTTATAAAATATTATTATAATGTACCTAGCAGTATAGAAATACACATAAGCCTTGCACATTCTTATTATAATCAAACTGTCAACTGTCCCCTGGTGGTTGAGATCCCGTGATTCCAATACATATTTTAAAGATATTGATCCTAAATGACTGCATAAAAAAGTTAAAACCTATTTCTTATGCATAGTTGATAAAAGGCATATTTGAGTTATAATTTTTCCATAAAATGAGATACCTTCGGGTACTCTTAGCTGTGAAAGATTTGAATGTGCACAAAAATAACATGACTACCAAATAGAAAGCAACAAACTGCATGTTAATGATACAACTGTCCTGTATGTTGGTTGGATTGTTGTAATAAAACAGGTAATGATAGACATGTCTAATTAAGCAATAAAGGTCCGGAACAAATATCCATATACAGCTATTCAGATAGTTCCCATACTCTGGATAAAATTCAAAAATGTGATAGAAAAAAACCAATCACTAAAAGGTTCAATATTTTGAATTCCTATAAATTGTACATTTCAACCTCTTTGTGCAACAAAAACAGAGACAAGAAAACAAGTTGATTGACGCACCTCACTAATTATATCCTTGATCATCTCCTGAGCAGCCTCTATTTGATTAGTATTGCCAGACAACTGCAGTGTTCTACTTGTAGATGTATCTCCCTCGGGCAGGTGCAAAGGGATCAACTGAAACAAGCATATCATACATGATTCGAGGCTATCACTTATTTTCTAACTGATCATTTATTTCAGATATTTCAAATCAAGCATCATGCCCACCTGAACACGGGCTCCAGACCTACTTTGAAGATTTTTAATAGTCTCGCCTCCCCTGCCAATGATCAAACCCACCTGCAAAACATAAAACAAATTTCAAAAACCAAACATCATAAAGTACAAACAAACAATTCCTGCGAAAATGGATGTAAACCCAAATGCCCACCTTATTGTTTGGAACCTGTATTTGGATCTGATCTCCTCCAGCTGGCAAACTACTAAATCCTCGAGCAATTTGTGCACCCGAAACCCCTATATCAGCCTATAAATACAAAAAGAAAAGGAAAAATATATAAACCTAACAGTTTACCAATTACATCCTTGCAGTGCTATGCAGACACAATAAAAGTGTGCCTTGTTGATCACATATATAACAGAGAGCACAAAGACCTGGGCAATGATATCCTTGATAAGTTGCTCAGCCTTGTTAATACGGTCTAGAGGACCTATTAACTCTACTTCTCTGGTTGGAGAAAATGGATCTGCATCAGCATCTCTAGTTATTTGAATCTTGCAACCAGAATTTTGCTGGAGATACTTGATTGTCTCCCCACCTTTACCAATGAGAAGACCAACCTGTAGCAAAAAAGTTAACAAGTTACCACACTTGAAAATTGTATTTTTCCATTTCAAACACATTAAAAAAATAAGTTGGACTATAATGAACATATCACCTTAGCATTTGGCACATCAAATTTCCGAGATGAACCCTGGAAATCAGATGGCTGATTCTGCTGTGCCATTGAAGATAAGTCACCATACTGCAGATTTTGAATGGACTGACTCAGAGGCTTTTGCTCGGTGGCTATCATAGAAGAACAAGTTTTCTTTAGTCACTAGAACTATCTTTCCTGGTAGATTGTGCTAGTGTATGACACATTAATTACTTAACACAGAGCCAAACTGGTACTATATTTCCCCTTTGAGAGCAGAAGCAATTACCAAAGAAAATCTGTAATGGCATTTTCTGAAGAAAAAAAAACTAAGAAAAAGAAGCAGCAATCCCACAAATGTTGCAGATATGCAATAATTGAACATATTTGAAAGTCTACCATTAGTTCAAGAGTCATTATCTTCTCCAAATGTAACTAAATCTCCTAATTTGTTATATATTGAAAAACTAAAACTAAAAAAGAAAAAAATCAATACCATAGTACCAAGGTTCGACCAGACCTCAAGGATTTTCACTGAGCCTCAAAGTTTATCTAAAGGCCAAACCTATTGGACCAAATCTAACAATGTCAATTCAACAAATGAACTCTGACATCAACCCTCGTTTATGTCATGTAAACAATGTTTTCCAGGTTGTGTTCTTTGAGAGCCATGAGAAATACAGTGAACATAGTACTGTTATTGCAGAAGCATTAGACCTGGATGTTGGCAATAATCGCATGAGTGATCATGTGGCAAGTTTTTGAAATATTGAGCAACAGCACTGAATTATTTGTTTTATATCATTTCCATATTCCATTTCTATGACTACATAATTTTGTATCTTTTATTTCCTCTGAATCTTTCTGAACTTTATGATATTCCAAACTTCGGTGAATCTTTTTCCTTCTCAAGTGCACCAAATTTTTTACCTTGATACTAGGATCAATACCAAGTCCCTTCCTAAAATGAATCTGCACAACCCTACCCAAAGCTATGTAGATAGGTTTATATTGGTGCACTAGAATGCCCATTAAAAAATCTTATGATTCGTCATCAAAGCTCCAACAGACTTCAATGCACAACAGGCATATCACCCTTTTTAAATTTTAAGACAACAGTACAACTAAAAGTAAATTCTCTAAAATTATTTTAGAATACCATGCATTCTTACATGAACACAAACATTGAATGGTACAAAACAAAAATTCTAATATAGATTTGAGATTCCAGATACATAATGTTGATGAATGATTGTACCATCAAAACAATCATGAATTCTCACTTTCATAACATATATCTGGAATTAACTGTGCTATCTCCACATTTCATTACCAATGTCTCAAGTGGAAACTGCATATAACTTAAACATGTCTCTTCTTCTGGTTGATTTGTCCTGAAGGAGGACTAGAAGTTAGATACAAAATCCACATAAAGAACAGTGGATATAACACAGATAATTCCACAAATATGTTGACAAAAACAATTCAGTTATTATAAAGTAGATAATTATTACCCAATTTTATTTTCACTTCACTATACAGCCTAATAATAAAACGTCTGATGGTTCAGAATTTGCAGGAGTTCGAAGTTGCTCCTCAGGAGAGTTGGGGGCATTTTCTCAGTGTTCATTGCAACGCTTCTGATCATATTTTTCCTCCTCGGTGACATCCACTTGACAAAATCCAGGCCCCCAAGTTCAGAAAGATTAGCTAATTGATATTCTGAAGAGTAGAAGCTTTTTTCCCATCCAGAGTCAGGCAATTATACAGTGCACCTGGGGGTACCAGATAGGGAAGAATATTGATAGAACCCAGAATGGACTTGGCAAGAAATTTTGATCTAAATTTTGTATCCCTAAGGCTGCAGCATTTGTGTGGCTTGTGGCTTGGTACAAAATTTTGACACATGATAAGTTAATTAAAGGAGGACGTTATGGCCCCAGCTTATGTGTGCTGCATAACAAAGAAGTGGAGAAAGCTGATCATCTTTTATCATCCTGTGACTATTCCTCCAAGATTTGTAACTGGGTGTTGGAGATGTTAAATATCAGTTGGGTTACCCCACCCTCAATTTTAGATTATTGCAGTCCTGGCCATGTTTTGGCAGAAACACTCAAGTGGAATTGCTATGGAGTAATGGATGGAAAGAAATAGAAGAGTTTTCAGGACTGCAGTTTACCCTGGAACAGATGTACTTGCATAATCAAGACAATTAACTTGGAATGGGCTTCCACGGGACCACAAACACCAAAAAATCAGCAGTCCAAGCTCAGGAAAAGGGACTCAAATTTACTTCAGACTTGGTCCTTCATCACTCCTGCACCCATTAACAGAACAAGAGACTAAAAAGATCAGAAGGTCAGCTCACTCGCCTCCCCTTCTAGGGATAAACAGGAAGTAAATTTTGATGGTGCCTCTAGGGGCGATCCAGACAGTTCAGGGGCAGGATGCACAATAAGAAACTCAGATAGGGCCTTGGTTTTGCCAAACAAGCCATATTTCTCATGAAATGAATAAAAATGAGGCACAAATTCAGAATCTCAGACAGTCTTAAATTGGCACTTCTCCTTGATCTCCAGAACATTGAGGTGGAAGGGGATTCTGTAAGATCACTTCGTGCCCTAGTTTTTGAGACCCTTTTTTTGTTTTATAGTTTTTTGTGTTTCGTGAGGGTTTTCTGTTTTTTTGTATTTTTGCATATAAAAACACAATGCTGGAAATAAAAGGAAGCAATAATAATAATCCAAAGCTAAATAGCAACACCCCAAATAGCTGATTTTATTGAATACTTGCAAGAAAATCAGATTACAAGCATACCCGGAAATGAATAGATAACATGCAGCTGCTGTTCTTCATACCCAGCCAAAAAAGCAAATGTACAGCCATCTTAAATCAGCTACTCATTGCCGCCAATGGATGTACACAAACAGATAAAGTTCTGCCCTTATTCTGTCAATAAAATTCTGGAAATTACTGCTCTAATCAGCTCGATGTCGACCTCTGGATAAAGCCAACCCAAGGAGCAACTTCAGATGAATATTACACACCCTCAGATTGCTGCTGCAATGAAGTCTTCACGTTCTCCAATGCCGGTACTCTGGAACAAACTGCAGAAACCCCAGCTTCTTCTCCAAAGCCAAAAAAGACGAGTCTTCTCAACAAAATATCAATCATCATAAATGCCACCTTGTACGATTTTCAAGAGATAAATAGGCTCTTCACATTAGGGTTCGATTTATCCCAAAATGCTCCTCTTCTTCGATTTTGAAATGAGTAATAATATTACTTTTAATTTTCATTTAAGTCCCAATAGTTGGTGCATAAATATTACAATTTTATTTAATAACCGATGAGAACTTGACCCTTCACTTAAGTCACTTAAGTTATAATATAAAATTATAATACAACTTAATAATATAAGCTCAAAACCATTAATATTTATTTTAATCAAATAAATATTAATATCTCCATTATTACTCAACATTTTTGCACGCCATCCATCACTAGCATCTCTGGCTTACTATAAATAGCAAGTCCTTCATACAGAGTCCTGTAGACCTCAAACGAACACCAATCTTGCATAGCTCTGACTACTGAAGAAGCTGCATCCCTCAATGGACCCTCTATCCAAACTCATTAGCCTACGAGGATCGCAATAATAGGCTAATCTACTGAATACAGATGTCTCACTTTGGAGGGGACATTACAGTCCTCCCTCCCTGAAATTGCTTGTCCTCAAGCAATCTCAACGCTGGTTGTTGTAAGATCTCCTCACCTTCCCAGGTGGCATCCTCAACTGGCAAATCCTTCCATTTAACCAAATAATCTGTGATAGTCTACTTTTGTACCTGCCTCTCTCGAAAATCCAAGATAGCCTCTGGCTCAAGAATCAATTTCCCCTCATCATCCAAGGGTGGCAACACTGCTAAAGGAGTCACATGATGTCCCAACGCCTTCTTGAGGTGTGATACATGAAAGACATTGTGAACTCGACTCTCCGTTGGGAGTTCTAACTCATATGCTACTTCCCCCACTCGCCTGATAATCCGGAAAGGCCCATAGTAGCGTGGTTTCAACTTTTCATCACCACTTTTCCTGAGTGTAGACTAACGGTATGGCTGCAGCATCAGATAGACCATATCTCCCACCTCGAACGATCTCTCCGTCCTCCTTTGATCAGCATATTGTTTCTGCTGATTTTGTGCCTTAATGATATTCTCCTTGAGAGTTTTCATAATGTCCTGACTCTCCTGCAACAAGTCTCCTGCACTAGGGACCCTGCTATCACTGAACAGAAGGTCGATGAAGTTAGGAGCTTCATACCCGTATAATGCCATGAAAGGTGTCATCCGTATAGACATGTGGAAAGTGGAATTATAACAAAACTCACAGAGGTAAATCCACTTTACCCAAGCCTTCTGTTGTCCAGCTATGTAATTTCTGACATAACCTTCCACCCATTTATTAACTATCTCTGTTTGCCCGTCTGTCTGCAGGTGATAGCTGGTACTAGGGGTTAACTCGGTCCCACAAAGTCTGAACACCTCCTACCAGAAGTGACTCGTAAATCGGTTGTCCCTGTCACTAACTATGGTCCGAGGCAACCCATGTAGTCTAAAAATCTCCCGAAAGAACATACTGAAGGACATTGGCCTTGAGTCCTTTCCATGTAAACCTCTCCCTGACCTGCCTGTAAGTTTTGATGTATCCTAGGTGTCCAGCAGTAGGCACATCATGGAAAGCCCTCAATATTATACTCTTCATCTCTGACCCTGGCGTCATAAATATCCTACCCTTATATATAATGAGCTCACTGACAACTACATATCTGTTGTCCTGAACTAACCCCTCAATGATCCCAGATGCCCATGTATCCTTGGCGTATTCCACCACAATCAGGTGCCTCCAATCCTCTGAGATCTGAACCATAGTGCTCAAGTGTGGCCTGCGAGATAGGGCATCAGCAATGACATTTTGAGTACCTTTGAAGTATGTAATGTCGAAGTCATAGGATTGAAGCTTACTGACCCATTTCTACTGGCGGTCATTAAGGTCTCGCTGCCCCAAGAAATGTCTAAGACTATTTTGATCTGTTTTTACACTGAATTTGCTGCCAATGAGGTATTGTTTGAATTTGGCCAATGCGTGCATAATGGCCAACATCCCCTTATCATAGATACTATAACCTCTCTCTGGTCCTCTGAGCTTCCTGCTCTCAAAAGCAATCGGATGCTTATCCTGCATAAGCACAGCACCAATCCCCTCACCCGAGGCATCACACTGAAGCTCGAATGACTTCGTAAAATATGGTAGAGCAAGAACGGGACAAGTGGTCATAATCTGTTTGAATCTCATGAAGCACTCCTGTGCCTCCGAAGTCCAAAAGAAGGCACCTTTCTTCATCAAGTCTGTGAGAGGCGCTGCATGACGTGAATAACCGCTGACAAACCGGCGATGGAAACCACATAACCCCAGAAATCCGAGCAACTGTGTGAGATTCTCCAGAGTGGGCCAGTCGATGATAGCTTGGATCTTGTCAGGATCCATCCTCACACCCTCTGCACTGATAATATGACCCAAATATAATAATTCTGCCATGCCAAGGTCACACTTCGATTCCTTTGCATACAAAGACTCATTATCCAAAATCCCCAACACTGCATCCAAGTGAGCAAGGTGTTCCTCCCACATTCTACTATACACCAGTATATCATCGAAGAATACAAGTACAAACTTCCTCAACTGTGATTGAAAAATTATGTTCATTGTGGCCTGGGATGTAGCTAGAGCATTGGTTAGCCCAAATGGCATAACCACAAACTCAAAATGCCCACAATGGTATCTGAATGCAGTTTTCTCTATATCCTGCTCACGCACCCTGATTTGATGGTAGTCGGGTCGCAAATCAATTTTTGAAAAGAAACAAACACCATGTAGCTCGTCGATCAGCTCATCGATCCGTGGAATGGGATATCTGTTTTTAATGGTCTTCTTGTTCAGAACCCTATAGTCGATGCACATGTGAAGAGTACCATCTTTTTTCTTCACTAAAACCACTAAGGAGGCAAATGGTGATTTGCTCGGCCTAATGTGACCCATGGCGAGTAACTCCTTAATGGTTTTTTCTATCTCATCCTTAAGATGTTTGGATGCCTGTATGGAGTAATCATCACGAGCTTAGCGCCCAACTCTAGCTCTATGATATGCTCAATACCCCTATCTAGAGGTCTACCTGGTGGGATGTCGCTGAAAACCTTCCCATGTTTAATTCTCAGCTCTTGTATATCCGGATGATATTTTGCCTTCTGCTGCCCCTCCTACAATGGCATTAATACGCACTCAGCTGCCCATTCAACCATATCATGCCGCATGAGTCTCTCCATCCGTCTGAGTGATAACATCCTAAAACTGCTATCTCTAATAGCTTTTAGTATCTGAGTTTTTCCCTCTACCTCAAAACTCATCTCCATCTCATGAAGATCAAGAGTGAACTTGTCGATATCATGGAGCCATCTCATCCCCAAAACTACATCTATGTCTCCCATGTTTACCACATAGTAATCAGCTTTAAAATTATAGTTATTTAGGCGCAAAGGAAGATCCTTAACCATTCTGTCACACTTAAGGGTGTACCCATCAGCTACCTTCACCCTTATGCCTTCGAACTCCTCAATTATCAACCCACGCTTCTCCACAAAGCGTGCATCTATAAAATTATTGGTGGCACCTGTATCCAAAAGAGTGATGACCCTTTGACCAGCTAGGACACCACGCAGTCTAAATGAACCCTCCTGCTAGATACTAGTAAGCCGTCCCTCCTGAAGGTTGATTTCCACTTCCTTTTCTGACCTTTCATCCTCAGATTCTTCTTGACCAGCTTGCTGGTCAGAATTTTCAGATTTTGAGTCTTCATAGAATGCCCACATTATCCAAAAGAGTGATGACCCTTTGACCAGCTAGGACACCACGCAGTCTAAATGAACCCTCCTGCTAGATACTAGTAAGCCGTCCCTCCTGAAGGTTGATTTCCACTTCCTTTTCTGACCTTTCATCCTCAGATTCTTCTTGACCAGCTTGCTGGTCAGAATTTTCAGATTTTGAGTCTTCATAGAATGCCCACATAACTCGATTAGCTTTCCCCTTGGGTCTTAAGGGGCAATCATGATTTGCATCGTATGGACCCTTGCAATAGAAACATAGCTTCTTTTTGCGCAAATCATTTAATGTTTCTCGATCAAACGAGGCTGCTGATTTTCCCTTTTGTTCCTCTCTGAAATCTGATTTTTCTTTGTTCTTGGGGAATGTCTTATTGTCCCTAAATGGAGAAGAGCCCTTTGACTCAAACTTGTTTGACAATCCAAACTTGTTGGATGACCCGAACTTGCTCGATGGAGCTGCAAGTTCCATACTCCTTGCTTTCTTCACTGCTTCCTGCAGGGTTGGTGGATCGAAAGCCTTGATCCAGCCTCGTAATGGCTCCAATAAACCCTCTATAAAAAGCACAACCAGCCTCCTCTCTGAAATGTTAGTTACCATCACGGATAACTGCTGGAACTCACTGATATAACTCTCCAAGCTGCTAGTTTGCCTAAGCTGCGCCAAGTCCCTAAAATAAACTTCTGGATTTTTTTTGTCAAAACGATCTACCAATCTGTCTACGAATTCCTGATAAGTGGTAATGCGATCATGCTGCAGTGTCACCATTCCCTGATACCACCAGTCATGGGCTGCTGCTCCTAAATGTAACGTGGCAAACTTGATTGCCTATTCCTCAGACATAGGTCGAAGTGTCAAGAAAGTGTCTAGCCTATCCAAGACTGTGTTGTTACCTTGCCACTGCCATCAAAATAGGGTAGGTTGATCTTGCTGGTGGCGTGCTTCAAGTCTCTGTTTTGGTTTTGAGACCAATTTCCTTGTCAAGACCTGTAATATTCAACCCTGGAATTCACAAATCGATCAAAATGCATGCGTTCGCGCACTGGTGGTGTCAATAAATCCCACTCTTCATTGGCTGCCATAATTGCATCAGCATATAATATATTCTCAACTTCTTCCACATTCTCTTCAACCTGTTCTCCTCTCAGGAAAGTGGGTCGAGTAGGCCAATCTGCAGTGCAGGAAGGTGCTCTCTGCACTCTCCGTGACCCTGCTACACTCCTGTCATCATCAACACCCCTATTGTGTTGCATTCTATTCCCCTCAATAACCCTATTCTGCTGCATCTGTTGCTGCATGGTTGTTGTAAATCCCTCGAAAGCATGAGCCATTCTTTCAATAAGTTCTTCACCTCTATCCACATCTCTTCTTTCATTCCTGTGTGGACCCTCTTTTGCCCTGTCACCCATAACTATCAATGGTTCCTCTGCATACGGATTATCCCTTTGCCAATCAGCCTCTGATTCCCTTTTACTGCGAGTGAAATATTTGTGATGACCACTCATGTGCCTTCAACCCTCCAAGATGGCAGGATTAAGGCTCTGATACCAATGTAAGATCACTTCGTGCCCTAGTTTTTGAGACCCTTTGTTTTATAGTTTTTTGTGTTTCATGAGGGTTTATGTTTTTTTGTATTTTTGCATATAAAGACACAATGCTGGAAATAAAAGAAAGCAATAATAATAATCCAAAGCTAAATAGCAACACCCCAAATAGCTGATTTTATTGAATACTTGCAAGAAAATCAGATTACAAGCATACCTGGAAATGAATAGATAACATGCAGCTGCTGTTCTTCATACCCAGCCAAAAAAGCAAATGTACGGCCATCTTAAATCAGCTACTCATTGCCGCCAATGGATGTACACAAACAGATAAAGTTCTGCCCTTATTCTGTCAATAAAATTCTGGAAATTACTGCTCTAATCAGCTCGATGTCGACCTCTGGATAAAGCCAACCCAAGGAGCAACTTCAGATGAATATTACACACCCTCAGATTGCTGCTGCAATGAAGTCTTCACGTTCTCCAATGCCGATACTCTGGAACAAACTGCAGAAACCCCAGCTTCTTCTCCAAAGCCAAAAAAGACGAGTCTTCTCAACAAAATATCAATCATCATAAATGCCGCCTTGTAAAATTTTCAAGAGATAAATAGGCTCTTCACATTAGGGTTCGATTTATCCCAAAAAGCTCCTCTTCTTCGATTTTGAAATGAGTAATAATATTACTTTTAGTTTTCATTTAAGTCCCAATAGTTGGTGCATAAATATTACAATTTTATTTAATAACCAATGAGAACTTGACCCTTCACTTAAGTCACTTAAGTTATAATATAAAATTATAATACAACTTAATAATATAAGCTCAAAACCATTAATATTTATTTTAATCAAATAAATATTAATATCTCCATTATTACTCAACATTTTTGCACGCCATCCATCACTAGCATCTCTAGCTTACTATAAATAGCAAGTCCTTCATACAGAGTCATGTAGACCTCAAACGAACACCAATCCTGCATAGCTCTGACTACTGAAGAAGCTGCATCCCTCAATGGACCCTCTATCCAAACTCATTAGCCTACGAGGATCGCAATAATAGGCTAATCTACTGAATACAGATGTCTCACTTTGGAGGGGACATTACAGTTTCTCAGTTGGTGGTTAATGCTTTGGTCAAAGGCAGCACACCAAATTGACATCTAGAAAACCTTCTTAACAAAGCCCAAAGTTTGTTTCCAAGGTTAAGGTACATCAGCTCCAAACACTGTTTTAGGGTACCCAATAAACCCATAGTTAACAAGTGACTTGTACCCTAACCCTTGGCACTTGTCTCCCATACTGGAAACATGTCCCTGTCTTGGAGACCTATACGGAGACATCTCTAGACATTAGGAGAATTCAGATGAAGTTTTTTTGCATCTCCTATACGTCTCCTATAAGCATCCCTTGAAAATTGAGAAACTTCCAATAGAGGTTTCTTAGATGTATCACATAAATTACACTGGTTTTTCTAAAAGGGCTGATATGTGGTTGAAAACAGTTGTCATGCCCCTTGCCATATATCATAAACCACAATCACAGCCTGTTTTGGATTGAAGGTAATCGCTGACCAAAGAAATAGGAAAGTGACGACCAAGGAGTATAAAAGGAAGCAATCGAGTTTAAAAAGTGAATAGGAATCGCAGCAAGGGAAAAAATAACATTAATTAATTAATTAAAAGATAAAGGTAGCACTCCCTTGGGGGAAGACGACTCTTGGCAAGGGATATAATTTATGAAAGGATGTGACTTCCCCCTCATGGGGAAGATATTAAAGGAAAAACATTTTATTGGAGGACATAAAATGAATCAAGCAGATTGGATAAAAGAAAAATAGGAATTGGAAATTATAAAAGATCTATTGGAATAAATATTATTTTTTGCAAGGATATTATTGGGAAGTAAGTTTTATATATATATATATATAAATATGCATTATAATGGCATAATAAAATGATATTTGATTTACAATTAAAATAAGTTTACATCAGCAACCATATTTGAGATCAATGTGAAATGTTGATAGGGAGATGCAGCAGTACCAGTTCCCTCATCAAGTACATCAACCCCAAGATGGACTAGAGGTCCTGCCATACTTGTGGGCCAAGGGGCCGAATGACTTGGAGGCTCATTCTGTGCCCTTGGGCTTGGTTGAGAAGGGCAGTCTCGCGGCATCCTATCAAGCTTTTCCATCAGATTCCTAACGTGGTTGGTTATTGGAAATAAGCTATGAAATAGATACGAACAAATTTAGGATATTTTGATTTCAATAGAGATTATTTGTATATGATCATAGATCTTTGATATTAAAGCGTTGATATTAATTAATTAAGATTTTCTCTAAATTGTATTGCAATTATGTAATTTTAGAGAATTCTATTGGTAAATACTAAATGAATTGCATTTGTTGGAATTGTTATTTTTGGGCAAAAATCAGGTGTATCCCAAAAAGGGACATTACAATTGGTATCAGAGCTTTGATCCTGCCAGCCTGAGGATCAAAAAATAAAAATAAAGTATATGTGTTGGAATTTCAAACCAAGGTTATGAGACCTACATGTTCTTCCGGTTACAAGTTATTAGCTCATAAGATTTCCAATGAAGGAACAATCAATCATAACAATTCAACATAGTTAATGATAAAATCTAATGATATAACTTGACTTTCATTTCTCCAATAGAAATCCACATCTTGCCATCACTAGTCACGAGAACTTAGGCATAACTAAGATACAAAGATGGATTTAGATTATTACTTCCAAATCTCAAAATATAAGTGCACAAAGATATCATCTTGACCCGGGATTGTCAGTCTCTTAAAATCCAACCAATAACATTAAAATCCACATGAATATTCCAAAACAATCTACAATGATTTATCTAGAATATTGGTCTTACCCATAACACCCAATTTGAAACATCATAGAGTGAATTATTATCAGCATGCAAGTTGGAATTAAAAATAATAATAGAAATCTAAGTCTAAACTCAACCAAATTTTGATATGCCAAAACAATATTTTTTGAGAGGGTGTAATGAAGGCAACTCGATTCTTTAGGAACATACAATTTTTTGTTGTAAATCAAATAACAGATTTTGACTCTTAAGAGAAATTTTGGAAAGAACCATTGGCACCATAAAGGTTTATGTTTTGAGATTTATCGTAGGATATATTCATCAAGCTTCATTGAGGGGAACACAATTGTTCCAATGAAGAGTAATTTGTTCATTTTGAACAAGATCACAATGTACAATCAAGTCCATACCACATATGATCTATCCCACACTCATTGAAACAATGGCGATGCATGGATCTACATTGTAACCTACAAAATTGATCTAGTGAACTTTGTCTTGTGGACCAAATTCACTTCTATATTTAATATCTAGAGTAGATCATTTCATCCAAGGGCGCCTTCTTCTCCTTAGCCCTTCTTCTTGATTAGAGTACCTCTACATTCATGATTAAAGATCAAGGACATCAATATTAGGCATACATGTACCTTAGATAAATTTGATACAAATCAAGTTACACCCAAATTTGTGACATAAGTCTATTTTAAGTTACATTGTGGGCCCATAGCCCACAAATCCCAAGATCATTTTCACCTCTCAAACTTTGGAAAAAAAATTGATATTGTTTAAATGAATCAAGTGAAATAAAACAACTTTCCTAAGATGTGAAAATAATCTTAGTGTCAAACATGGGGATATGTCAAATTTTACAAGAGGGAGTGACAACCTCCAATTGATTTGGAAGTTGGACAAGAATTGGATATTAGTGTAAACCTATAAATTTAAGTCCCTCTATGAAGTGTTTGTGGGTAATAATTGTTTGCTATGAATTCTAAGACTTTTGTACATCTTTCATTTTATTGAACTTGATCAATCATGTTAGTGTAATTAATCACTTATTACACTAGCATAAGTTTACTTAGGTCTTTAATTAATTAAGTCCTAGGTTGCATTATTAAATAAATCATAAATAATGTTGTTGAGATAAGATTCCCTTCTAGAAGATGAGTAGTCTTTTCTAGAACTTATCTCTATCTTGTTATCATTCCCTAGGTAGTTAGTTAGGGTTTCATGTTGTCACATGTAGTGTGATTTGAACACTTGGCAACATCTTGTGCATTCTAGGTTTAGCTCTTGCCTATATAATCAGGCATATGTACTCTTGTAATATATCTAGATCATCATAATAGAATCTCCTATTTGAATGCCATTATTGCATACTTTCTATGTGGTTGATTATTTCTTCCTGGCAAAGGTCCTCCATTGAAGACTGCAGCTTCATCAAGGACACTGTGCATCCATCATTCCAACATGGTATCAGAGCTACTCCAGTGAAGATTCATCCCAAGATCAAGAAAGTTGGGCTACAGAGATTCATTGCAGGCTTGAAGGTTTCCATTGCAGGCTACTTGACTCCACCCGAGGACCAAGCAGATTGAGTCGGATCCGAGCTTGCCATTGTCTTCAAAAGGCCTTGAAACCCTAGGATCGCCTATCCATTCATCAAATTTGGATTCATCAACCCAAGAGCCATCAGAGGTATTTTAGGGTTTGCAAAAGCAATCGTACAATCCATACAATTTGCAGCAAAAACTTCTCCCCGTCAGTTGTCCTCTGTGGCAAAAAAATTTTAGTCATAGGCACTTTGCTTCTTTTAGAAAAAAAAGAAATTTAAAAATTTAAAAAAAAAAAAAATTGGGCTCATTTTTTGCTATTGTTTGGCAAAAAAAATAATTTACAAGCTCTCTAAAGTTTTTAGAAAAATATTTGATAGACCTGCAATATTATTTTCTGTCGGCATCAATTATGGGTTTGATTTGTTAAATCCCATCAGCTTCATAACTTTCTTCGGTCAACAATCAAGGGTTTGATTTTTAAAAATCATCGGCATTAAAATATTTCTCAGTCGGCATATTTTGGTTGGCATATTTTATTCTTCGATGGATTGATTTTTAAGTGTTTTTTTGAAAAGGAGATTTTTTTTATTTTTAATTGCAAAAATGCAATATTAAAAAATCAATTATTTCATCCTTTTGTCGGCTTGTTTATTGACAAGTCTACAGAGTTTGGAGAGGGTACATCATCACATCGTTGATCCCACCGACCATTGCCCTATGTCACATCAACCAGGCCTAACTAGTCACCGACCGCCGCCGTTCAAAACTCGTTCACCGACCATCACCTCCATTTGCCGCCACCAAGTTGTGTTGTCGGTTTTGTCTGCCGGTTGTTTTGCCGCCGACACCCCTGATTGCCTTGTCCCTACCGCCAAAGATCACAGTCATCCTTGGGACCGAGGGGTCCGCCATAGGAGGTGGCTCCACCCAACTTCAAGCAGCTCCGCCAAGATCACAGCCCCGACGCCACTCCAAGAGGGGGCGTATATTTTTTTTTAATTGCCAACTATGCTCGTGGTCATATCAGCGACCAAGGGCGGTATTTTTTAGCCCCAGGTGCTTTATTTTTACACCTCGTTAGCCTGTAGAGTGCCTATTATAGGCCTTTTTTTCGTTCTTTCATAACTTTCACCCAAGGTATTGAAATTTGACAAACGAGATACCGTCGGAAAGGTAATTCAGTGTACTTTCCAGTGGTGACATCTATTCTGCAGAATTTTGCTGCCAGAAAAATCTACAGTCAACTGAAGTCAAAACCCTAAATTGGACTCAAAGGCTCATATCTTCTCAACCGTTGATCGAAATTCAATGATTCCAGCGGCATTAGGAAGGTAATTCAGAGCTTTTTTCATCAGTTTAGTCACTTTGATCAGTTTCAGCTCCAGGTACTCTTGCATTGGTTTTGTTCAATTTGGTGCATTTGTTCAATAACTTGGATATCCTGAAGCTTGGGAAAAGGATTTTTTATTTGGGTAGCATCACTTCAGTTGCATAACATCCTTGGAAGTTTCTATTTGTTGTTGAAAGTCATTGTCTTTGTATTTTTGGAGAAATTTGATTGTACATTATGGGGCTTGCATATACCCCTTCTCTGGTTATGTTGCACAAGGGAAACTATAAACAATGGTGAGATGGGATCATCAATCATCAACCATCTCCAATCACTTGATTTACTGCCACATTTATATGGTATAGTTCCCCATCCAAGTGAAGATATTCATGAATTTGCTTGGAGTTGCAGCAGATACACTATTTTAGAGATCATTGGAATGCAAGTTGATTGTGATGTTTTGAGCTCTATTGATCATTGTGATAGTCCTCACATCCTTTGGACCAAGATTTGGGAGATATATGGAGATTCAGATACTCCACCATTCCCCGATGATCATGATGCAAAATGCCATTCCTCGAATCAAATACCCCATGATGATACTGCTATTCAAGAGGTTGTTTGTTTGAATTGCCTTGAATCTTCCAAAGAGGTTGACAAGGTTTCTATAGATGCTTCTTCTCCATCAGAGACAGTTGGTATCCCTTCACATTCAGTGATTCCTTGTCCAGAATCATTGACTGAGGCTTCCATCATCATTCATCATGACACATTCAATTTTCTAGACTTGACATCACAGGATGGCTTTGTTTCAGGGATTGCAAACTTGGCTATTTCTACAGGATTGGAGAACATTCTTGAGGGGATATCACTCCTCTATTCAGATTCTTCTTTGGAGAGTTTTCTTGAGTCTCCATATTTCATTGCATAGTTGGCACACTCGCGAAAAACTGAATTTTTCTAAGGTTTACTCGGCAAACCCAGAAAACGAGTTTTGTGAGTTTTTAGAGGCGAGTACTTGCCAAAAACTCGCGAGTCCGTGAAAAAGACTCAACCGCGCAAAAAATAAAGCAAAAAACGTCTTTTTGATGTTTCATTTCATTTCGAATTAGCATGATACTTTGTGTGAGGAGCTAAAAACCCCCCCGAAGCAAGGAGATATCATTTCCAACGATTTGCCATCGAGGAGAGCAGATTCAAACGCCATTTTGTGTGGATTTTGAAGAGAAATTTGATTCACAGGTAGGGTTTTTGTTTTTTTTTTTTTTTTTGCTTAATCATTTTCTTTTTCTTCTTGCAAAATACTCATTCCAAATTGAAAAAAAGTCATGATAGAGCACAAAGAAACAATTTTTTTGCATTTAGAATCCAAAAAAGCAAGATTCATCACAATCTTTTGTTGATTTTTGCTGATTTTTTTCACTATTTTTTGAAATTTTCAGACCTAGGTTATTTTTTGTAAAATGATAAGATTAGTTAATAATGTTAATTTATAATTCATTTAAACACATTTGTATCAATTTAAATCAAATTTAGCTCTATATCTTTTAAGTTTTAAATTTTTAATGATTTAGGTTGTTTTTTAAATGTTTTTGTATTGAAAAACTAATATGTTGTACATATTTTTTGTGTGTGTAGTTTGATCATTGATCATTGAATACACACTATAATGGCTTCTAGCTCTGGTTCAGCATCAGGTTCCACCCCCGCCCCATCAAGTTCCACCCCGCCTACACCATCATCATGGGTTCCAGGCACTCGTCCTACAGGGGCTAGAGACCCTACATGGAAGTATGGTGTGAGAGGGCACATACCTGGAACAGCTGTTTGCAGTGAGTGCGAGAAAACATATCATGGAGGCATAAATCGCCTCAAATACCATCTTGCAGGCATTCCTCAGCGTGATGCCAAGCCTTGTGAGCAGCCCAAAGAAGAGATTAGAAGAGAGATGCTTGCACTACTTTCACTTGCCAAGGAAAGAAAAATGCAAAGGGAGAGGGCAAAAAAAGCCATAGCTAGTGGACATGTGCATGCCCATGGTCAGACTTAGGAGCACGAGGCCGAGCACATGGAGATAGAGTCAGATGAGGAGGGAGATATTGGCATTGTGGGCTCTCTTCGTGGTCCACAGATTCGCATTCATAGCACAGCCACAACTGTACTGTCCTCTAGGCCCCCCGTTTCCTCTAGTTCGACTTCAACTACAGTGCCAGTGCCAGTGCCAGTGCCAGTGCCACCACCACCTTCATCTTCACACAACCCACGGAGTTTTTTTGTGCCTCGAAACACATCAGGAGCACAAGTATCATTGGAGGCTACAGGGTGGAACAAGGAGGTGCATCAACATGCCGACTTGGCATGCGCTGACTTTTGGTATTTCAATAACATACCATTTAATGTGGCAAGTAGTCCCTATTGGCACAATATGGTCACTGCATTGACAGTTTCGGGAAAAGGCTACAAGCCACCTTCTCGCAAAGATTTGAGTGGCAGGTAAGTGAAAGTCAACTTAAATTTTATGCTATTCTTTAAATCAAATTAATTTATTATTTATTATTTATTATTTATGTCGAATTCAAACTATTTTTTGTTTAAAACTTACAATTTTGTACTTATTTAATTATTTTACTTTGTACCTGCAAGTTGCTCACAAATGCAACCCAAAGGGCAATGCAAGTGGTTGAACAACAAAAAATTAAATGGAAGAAATATGGCTGCTCCATTCTTTTTGATGGGTGGACGGATGGGAGAAACTGCACCATCATTAACTTTTTGGTCGCTTGCAAAGGTGAAGTTGTGTTTTGGAAGTCGATGGATGCTTCCAACAGGATAAAAACTGTAGATACATTGTGTACATTGTTGGAAGAAGTTGTGATGGAGGTGGGGATTGCTAATGTGGTGCAAGTTATCATGAATAATGCAGCAGCGTATGTGGCAGCAGGAAGAATGCTTGAGATTAGACATCCATCACTCTTTTGGTCACCTTGTGCGGCCCATTGCCTTGACCTTCTTTTGGAGGACATAGGCAAACTTTTTTGGGTGGCGCCGATTGTAGATGATGCAAGGAGCATCACAAAATTTACCTACAATCACCCTTGGGTTCTTAGTTTGATGAGAGATCATACGCAAGGGAAGGAGTTGGTGAGACCAGGTGCCACAAGGTTTGCAACGATTTTCATAACATTGCAAAGCATTTTGGATTCTTTGGGCTCTTTAAAACAAATGTTTGTGAGTCAAGCATGGAATGACTCCTCATATTCAAAGAAGCCCGAAGGAGAGAGAGTTGCTACAATAGTCTTCGACCCCTTGTTTGCACAAAAAGCTACAGAGATCGTGAAGGTAACTTCAAAACTTTGATTTTAATTTTAAACTCAAGTTGAATATAAATATATATATTTTTTAATTTAACTTTAAGCCTTTCATTATAAATTTCTAACTTTGATCTTTTTGTATTTTTAATCTAGGTGTCGGAGCCCTTGGTAAGAGTCCTTCGCTTGGTAGATGGGGATCAAAACCCCATGGGATATATTTATGAGGCCATGGATAGGGCCAAAGAGGCTATCAAAAGTTACTACACGGGGGACAGCCTAAAATTTGATCCCATATGGGAAATTGTTGATAGGAGGTGGAACAATCAACTCCACCAACCCATCCATGCAGCAAGGTACTTCCTCAACCCTTCTTATCTCTTCTCAAAGAGCTTCTCCAATCCTAATGGAGAGGTTATGGAGGGGCTCATGACATGCTTTCAGAGGATGGAATCTGAGGTTGCAGCGAGAGACCACATTGTCAACGAGTTGGATATATACAAGGAAGCAACTGGTAATCTCTTTTCTTCGGACCTAGATATTAGAGGAAGAAACACTCTGCCACCAAGTATAAAATTGGGAGTCTTTAACTTTTAAGTTTATTTCACATGCATCTTATAATTTGATAAAATTTGTTTTGACTTTTGAGTCTTTGACTTTTTTTTCTAACTCTTCAATATTTATTTGTTTTGCAGAGGTTTGGTGGAAAAATTGGGGTGGAAAAACCCCACATCTTCAAAAAATGCCCTCCGCGTATTATGTCAGCCCTGTAGTGCATCCAGTTGTGAGCGCAATTGGAGCTTGTTTGAGTCCATTCACACGAAAAAGAGGAACAAATTAGCACAAAAGCGCCTCAATGATCTTGTCTTTGTGCAATACAACCTTCGGTTGCGCACAAAGAGAGTAGAAGAAAAATCACTGGATCCTATTGATTTAGATGAGATAGATCCTTATAGTGATTGGACAGGGCGAGATGAGCAACCTCCATTGTTTAGCGCGGACGAGATCCTTGACTTTGAGAGACAAGCAATGGAGGATGTGGATGCATCAGGAGATGTCGGGTTGGAGGACATTCCTAAGGATATGGGTGAGATTCAGCCAAAGCCACAGACAACCTTCCATACCAGTCGAGGAGCCAGTAGCAGTAGCACCGCAAGTGCGTTCACCGCCACCACCACCATGCACACGCGGGAGGGCTAGAGGACCCACCCCTTCTTCCCTAGTTGTTGCTAGACTAGGGAAGAGGAAAGCCTAGCATATTGTATTTAGTTACTGTTTAGTATTTGCTTCTAGTTCTAGTTTTATTACTTTCAGTTTCATGTATCAAACTTTCAGGCTTTTAGCCATCGCGATTCCACATAAGAATGCGATTTTGTAATCAATTTACATTGAAGTCAATCAAAATTAATAGAAAACACTTTTGTACTCATTTATGGATTCATTGGATTCATCTTGTCATTGAATTTTGCAAAAAAAAATGTGTTTCTAATGAAATTTATGCAATTTTTTAAGTTCCCGAGTTTTTTGCCAAGTTTTTTCCGAGTTTTTTTCGAGTTTTAAAAACTCTCCAATTTTTGGCTTGGCGAGTTTTTTCTTGGGGCGAGTTTTCCAACTATGTTTCATTGTATCAACCTTGTTTGGGGATCCAGAGACTATCTTGGAGGCACCTAGTTTCTCTTCAAAGATTTCATGTATGAGACTTCTTCCCTCTCATTCCATTCAGGAGTTGGAGTTTCTTCAACATCTACCATTGGATTTTCTTCTTCCTAGCGGGAGACACGTGGTTTGGACACCTTTGCTACTTCAGACTTCTTTCAGTAGTTTTGAGGACACTTCATTGTGGGGGGCCAATCTAGTCTCCATCTATTCCTTCAATGGAAGGATCATTGTATTACAATCTTTGGATCTTGTTCAACATCAGTTTCTACACAGACCTGATTTGTCACCTTCTTCATTGTTTGGGCATGTACCTGATTTGATTGTGGCATCTTCATCTTCATCAGGCAAGGAGACACATGAGCAGCTTTCAGAGACATCATCAACATCCATATTCATCGTTCCTTCCTTCAATTCCTATCCGGAATGGGAAGCATCTCTCCACTTGCACTTGGTTTTGTTTCTTCCGAAAGGGAGACAAGTTGTTTATCAACATTGGATCATGTTTTGTCTTCAGACACTTACCTTTTTTGCAGGTGATTACATGTTCGGGGGGGGGAGGGGAGGGGGGGGGCTACATAGTCTCTCTATTTCCCTCCTATGGGGGGTCTATCCATGTGACGGATGGTGTACTTGGGGGATATTTGGGAGTCCTCCATCCTTCCTCACTTATCTGCATTTCATCTCCTTTTTGGAGAGGGGTTTTCTTCCCACTGGGTTTTCCCCTTTTCTCCATTTGTGGGAGATTATTTGCATTTTCATTTTCATATGTACATGGGTACCTAAAATGGCCATTATGTAGTCGGGACCCATCATCTTTGCATAATCATTGCATTTTTCATTTTATCACTAAGTTGCACTTATGGGGGAGTGTTAGTGTAATTAATTATTTATTACACTAGCATAAGTTTACTTAGGTCTTTAATTAATTAAGTCCTAGGTTGCATTATTAAATAAATCATAAATAATGTTGTTGAGATAAGATTCTCTTCTAGAAGATGAGTTGTCGTTTCTAGAACTTATCTTTATCTTGTTATCATTCCCTAGGTAGTTAGTTAGGGTTTCATGTTGTCACATGTAGTGTGATTTGAACACTTGGCAACATCTTGTGCATTCTAGGTTTAGCTCTTGCCTATATAATCAGGCATATGTACTCTTGTAATATATCTAGATCATCATAATAGAATCTCCTATTTGAATGCCATTATTGCATACTTTCTGTGTGGTTGATTATTTCTTCCTGGCAAAGGTCCTCCATTGAAGATCGTGGCTTCATCAAGGACACTGTGCATCCATCATTCCAACAAATCCAATAATTTTGTACTATCTATGAAATATATACCTAGAAGGTTATAACCTATGAGTCTATGACAAGGAGATATATGTTGAAAGATGTTTTGACTAGGTTAAGTGTTACAAACACCCTATAAGCTATTTTATATTACATCCTCATTAAAATCAAACTTGCCTCAAACTTTGTTTGAATGATTATGTGAAATGAAATATACTTTATTTAAAGGAAATTGTGTACTTGTTCCCATTTGATTGTGTATGAAAAGAGGGTACAACTTGTAGTAAAGGACACCTAGATCCTTTTACTCAAATGTAAAATTGGCTTTCCACAAAGGAGTGGGATCTTGATATTCACAACACTCCCATAATTCATCATGATGAAGGATGCAACATTTTTCTATCATTCTAGATTTCAACAAGGGTAATGAATAATTTGTATTCATTGCCTAGGATCTTTGTGATAATGAAATGCCTAGGATCTTTGTGATAATGAAATGAGAGAAAACTTGTCTTAAATAATAGGTCTTGCCACTTTCCAACTCTTGGTTTTGTTGTTAAGAGTTATTGGGAAATAGTGGTACATGAGTCAGAAGAATATTGGACAATAAATTGTCCTCATACTTTAGAGGATGGTATTAACCTTATTGGTAGTCAAATTGAGGCAAGCTACTCTCCAAGGACATCATTGTACTATAGAGTCAAATATAACCAAAACAATTGCCACTAGCTATAGAGTTTTCAATTCCTAATTATATCAAAGTATCACAACAAAAGCTAAATACATCACAAGAAGAAGCAATATCTAAAAATTACAAATCTACAAGGTTGAATTGCTATCTTGGTAAGTTTAGGAGCATCCTAGATTGAAATTGCTTGTGAACAAGCAATGTTGGGAAGGGTGGACTGTCATGCCCCCTGCCATCTATCATAAATCACAATCGCTGCCTGCTTTGGATTGAACGTAATCGCTGGCCAAAGAAATAGGAAAGTGACAACCAAAGAAATATAAAAGACAGCGATCAAGTTTAAAAAGAGAAAAGGAAGCGCAGCAAGGGTAAAAATAACATTAATTAATTAATTAAAAGATAAATGTAGCACTCCCTTGGGGAAGACATGACTCTTAGCAAGGGATATAATTTATGAAAGGATGTGAGTTTCCCCTTCAAGGGGAAGATATTAAAGGGAAGACATTTTATTGGAGGACATAAAATGAATCAAGCAGATTGGATAAAAGAAAAATAGGAATTGGAAATTATAAAAGATCTATTGGAATAAATGTTATTTTTTGCAAGGATATTATTGGGAAGTAAGTTTTAAATATAATTAGGAATATATATATATATATATTATAATGGCATAATAAAATGATATTTGATTTACAACTATAATAAGTTTCCATCAGCAACAATATTTGAGATCAATGTGAAATGTCGATAGGGAGATACAGCAATACCGGTTCCCTCATCAAGTACGCCAACCCCAAGATGGATGGACTGGAGGTCCTGCCATAAAGGGGCCGAATGACTTGGAGGCTCATTCCGTGCCCTTGGGCTTGGTTGAGGAAGGCAGTCTCCCAGCGTCCTATCAAGTTTTTCCATTGGATTCCTAATGCGGTTGGCTATTGAAAATAAGCTATGAAATAGATACGAATGAATTTAGGATATTTTGATTTCAATAAAGATTATTTGTTTATGTTCATAGATCTTTGATATTAATGCATTGATATTAATTAATGAAGATTTTCTCTAAATTGTATTGCAATTATGTAATTTAATAGACTTCTATTGGTAAATGAATTGCATTTGTTGGAATTGTTATTTTTGGGCAAAAATCAGGTATACCCAAAAAGGGGACATTACAACAGTTAAAAGAACTAAACAGATACACTAATAGACTTGTAATTTCTATATTTTTCATAAAAATTTACAAGTTTTTTGGGTGGTAGAAAATTTCAGTATTAAGTCCCAAAGAGGTAAGAATATGAAGCAAAACAATAATAACATAAGGCTTAAGATGAGTAAATGCATTGAAGTTTTAACTTTTATCAATTGATTGAAAATAAATGTCATCTCCAAGGCCCCCCCATACCATGTTTTTAAAAATAACAGTTCCCCTCCCAGTTTCTCTGTCATCTCAAGGTGATTATGGTTTTAAATATTTATTTCTATCTTTATGATGATTATCAAATATCATTATAATTACTCTATTTCAAAACTTTAAAGTTTAAAGTTTAAAATGCTAGTTTTATTTTTTAGTTTTAAGCATTTTAGTATTTAACATTCTTTAAGATATACATATACATATATATAAAATTGCCATCTGGACCAAGTACCCATATCCAACTTTTTTGAAAATGGCAATACCAGTACCCATCTCAGTCTCCCATACCAGTACCTGTACCCTTCTCCTGGTAACTATAAATAAACCAGTCGGCCTTTTAGCAAATGCACAGTTGCATATATCAGAACCTGGGCTGGAGATTTGGGGAATAAATTCTTTGTTGTGAATTGTGTGCTTAATTCAAGATGAGGAAGGTGGAAGACTTCAATGAAATCCAAGCATGGCACTTTCACAATGTCTTGGCAGTCTGAGACATCATGCCTCAACAGAACAAGCATCGGGCAGCTCTTCTTTCAAGCTAAGTTGCTGGTTCTGGTTCGGGTTTGAGTTCGGGTTCAGGGGTTTGGTTCGCCGGTTTGGCTAAAAAGAAATTTGGGTTTTGGATTCGTTAGTACAAAAAACATGTAAAATATGTATATATATATATATATATATACATTCTTTAAAATCAAAAATTTTAGATAATATATATTTTAATATAATAATTATTAATATTTATAAACCTTGTACAATATTAATATATATAATAATAAAATTATTATGAAAGTTAATAATATATTATTAATTTTAAAAAATAATTTACATAATTATCAATTTTTATTATTAAGAATAATTATTAATAATTTATTTAATTTATCTATTCTTTAACAGATATTAAGAATTTATTTAATTTATTTGGCCATAAACTCCTTTTCTAATATTAATAATTTACTAATATTAATAATTTATTTAATTAATTTAAATAATTATCGATTTTTATTATTAAGAAGCTGTTCAATATTATTACTGAGAAGGCCTAGATATTCATAGAGGACTCCATTTTAGATTCCACGCAAGAGATTAATGTCAATGAAGGACTCCAGATTATTTAATTTTGCGGCGACGGTGAGATTCAAAGAGCAATATCTGCTACTGAGCGAGGATAGAGGACTCCAGTAGGAAGAGCTTTCTTGCAGCTCCCAAATCAATGTGCCCATCCAAATCGAGCATTGTGAGAGGCTGACACCCTTTACACACAGGCAAATCTAAAGTCAAACCTACTGCAGAAATCAGCCTGGCGATCACGAATGAAGATCAATACCAAAACAGAAGTCCAGTTTTCTATGTGCATTCTGAGAACCGAACCCCCCCGCAGACCGAACCAGGAACTGAACCTGTAGCGAACTGAACCGGAACCTGCGTCTAGGACGGACGAACCTGGTAACATAGCTTTCAAGTCTTAAAGGCAAAATATCAACAGTGGTTCAGTAGATTGATGTGTGTAGGAATTGTGGAGGATGTGCTCAGGGTGGCAACAGATGTAGCAAGGGAGGCTGTGGTAGAAGCTGGCAGGGGTATGGAAGAACAGGGTTGAGTACAACGTGTGGATTTGAGTGATATGACAGTTACAGGTGTTGGGAGCAGCTTGAAGTGGCAGTTGTTGAGGAGGCGGCTGCGAGACCTGAAATGGATCTGGGGTGTGCTTCCCCACAGTGATTGAGCTCCAATTCTGTGGTGCCATACCCCTCTTGCCTGAATGATCAATGGAGGAGTTATTTTGGGATTTTGTTTCTTGATATTTCGTATTTTTTTATGCTATGTTTTGCTATAATTTTGTTTTGGAATTTGTATGGAAAACCTTTTGTAAGCACTACCCTGCATGTCCAGATTGTATGGGCCATGGGAACACTTCTCGTGGGTGATGGTTCCAAAGAATCCCTCATTATTCCAGTTTTAAAAAATGTCTTATGGTCTGTCCAATGGAATGAGCTCCAGTTCAGTCCCAGAAACAAATCCCCAAGAGCCATAATTAAGTGTTCAGTTTGGGTAAACTAACATATCCAACTCAAAATGTGTGGTGCATCCCAAGTATGTAACCTGATGCAAGTCCAGGGTAAATTTGATGTAAAAAATAACCCCTTGGTCATGGAATCTAAGCTTGCAGGGTGAGAATTCAAATCCAAAAAAATGGTCCACCCACATACAAGACATTTGTCATTTATTCTAACTGTTTTATTAATAGGTGAATTTGAGAAAGAGGTTAGCTGATCAACCAACAGGATAACAGTATCTTTAATTAAAAAAATTTGCCCCAAAGGGAGGAGGCATTGGACCCAACTGGAGAAGTCTGCAGGGACCATAACATGAGGGCTGAAACAGGCCAATTGAGAAGCTTGACAGACCAAAAAGTAAGAATGTGAAAAACCAAATGATGGAACCAATACAGAGGAAGTATAACACATCAGAAAATAGCTTTAGACCATAGTTTATTTGGGTTTGAATTAGCATAACTCTAACTAAGATCTTCAAAAACAAGAAACCATATGTAAGACTCAAAAACAGAAATTAATAAGATGTCCTTAGCATATTTCAGCATGCCTTGGTCTGGCGACTGCAGAGTCAAATAAGAACATGGTAGCTGCCATATTTGTTAGAAGCCAAGCAGAAGAAAAGTGCCTAAAATTGGTGCCATCTAAGCAGAATTTTGAAAAATATAAGAACTTCTTAGATTCACTGTTTACCAAATTAAACTTTCTTATTTTAACCTGAGGACAATGTCAACCCATGAAAATTGTTAACAAGGCTTATCGAGTTATCAACGAATAAGCATTTATACTTCCACCATATTGAGTGCATGTCAATTTTATTGGCATACTGATTTTAGCGATTATTTTATATCCTTGAGAAGGTAATCTGCTTCAACAGCATTCAAGGAATATGTGTGTGTATGTGTGCAAGCTTTCTTCCATTTAATTTTTTTTTTATTTTGTTGTTCATTTTTCTACTCAGCATTTATATAAGCATTCAGACAAAATTTACTAGTAATCCTCTTTAAGGGAGAAATGGTTTAATAAAGGAAATTTGGAGTTGGATGAATTGAGATCTAAAACAAAAAAGTTGACTCTATAAAAGTTAGTCAAAGCAGAGATACTAACTCCCCTTGACCATGTAGGAAGAAAACCTCTCAAAGTAAAGCAACTCTAACTTTTTCTGTTTTTGTTAAACATCATATAAATTAAAGATTGCTTTTTTGGTCACAGCCAAGCCAAACACCAATTTGTTGTATGAGACTCTCTTGTGAGGATAAACTGAACTGTGCCGATCCACCAACACTCAGATCAAAATGCATAGTTTCAAAAAATTGAAAAACACATTATGTCAATATTCCCTTAATATCAAGATACCTTTCATGAGAATTTTGTGATTGGTACTTTTTAAGCTTTTCTCAATATAAATTTGAAGAGTCAGTCCTCACCAATCCAATCCACCTAAAACCCATAGCAGCCATTGAAGTATGCCTTGAGCATCACAAGAAATTGTAGCTATTGGAGTTTCAGCACAATGGAAATTGTTAAGCTGTTACACACAGAGAACTAACAAATGAGAGGGAGAATTTTCTATATCTCAAACATAAGCTTTTGTGGAACCAATAGCTCTATAAGAAGGGAGGTATGATCCATGATGGATCCAAGAGTGGAAAAGCTAATTCAGAGATGAAAACACTTCAGAATAAAGTTAGTGGATGAATCTGCATCTACGGAGTTGAACCTGCATCTGTGGTTTTTACACAGCCCTATGGTTTTGACCCAGCTGACACCAAACGGAATATGAAGCAAACAGTTAACTCTTCCATTTTGAAATATGTTTGGGAGTCCTTCAATTCAACAAGGGGGATCTTCCAACATCAGCAGCTATATTGAGAGGAGACTACAGTTTTAATCATCTTTTCGATCAAAATGGACAAGAATTTAAAAGATTGTATATCTAAAAAGTAGAATTGCTTGATAGAGGATATAATACACCTGTACTTGTCCATTTAAGAAAACAGTTCAGCAGAAGAGCGATACCCTCTGTTAGAAGAGCAATTGCCCATACCAACTAGGTTTTTCACCCCTTAAGAGGGTTCTCCCAAGATAAAATTCTTGTGTTTGTGTTGCTTCTTTTCACTTCAGCACTTCATTAATAGTGTCATTTGGATGTCCAAGTGAAACAGTAATTTATTTGCTTGATTTCATACTTTCAAATTAGTTTTGGTAGAAATTATGCATCACAAGTGGATGTGTGTGGATAACCTGTGGAAGACTAACTCTTGTCCACATGCAATGCCCATAGCTAGTCAGCTTGGATTGGTACCCATAGCTTCTCCAAAAAGTGAAGTCCCTTTTACCCAATGTACTGGTTAGAGAACAGAGATACTACGTTGATGACAATAAGTGTAGTTTAAATGTTTTGAACTTATCTTTCTATAATATTTGTCTTACTGTGCTTCACTTCAAGAAACTCCAGATTTCAACATTTATATGGGTTTTGCTCTAATAGTATTTTCATGATTAACATCTTATAACAGCAGAAGCGATAGCTGATTATTTCAGCATAGACATAATAGAACTGCAACAGATTTCAGTTACTATTGTCTACATTTCAAATTTTCCTAAATTTAAGTTGTAGTTCTCTCTGTATCAACATGAAACAAATGCAGAGCACCAGAAGTTTGAAATAATCGAATAAATTATTTACAAGAGGTAAGAGTACATATAGATTACAAAGAGAGGGAAACGTAACGTTTCCATAATCAACAGAAGCAAGAAAATAGAAACTACTAAATACCACTAGGAGTAACAGAACGTTACACCAATGAGTTGAGCATTAATTAAATAGAAAATATAATTCTAATACCCTCCCTTAATGCTCAATCTATCAACTACACCAAGATGCCCCCTAAATCTAACAAACTTATCCGGGCTCAAAGACTTAGTGAGAATATCGGCAGTCTGATCGTCTGTCTGAACATACTGCAAAACAATTGATCCATCTTCAACAAGCTAGCGGATGAAATGACAATGAAGTTCAACATGCTTTGTCCTTTCATGGAAAACTGGATTTTTGGCTAGTTTGAGCACTCCTTGATTGTCAAAAGACAAGGAAGAAGGCCCTGCTTGAGACATTTGCATGTCCGAAAGCACCCTTCGAAGCCAAACTGCCTCACAAGCTGCTTTTACAGTTCCTCAATTTTCAGCTTCAGTCAAGGAAAGAGCCACTACCTGTTGTTTCTTGCTAGTCCATGTGACTACACCAATACCCAAACTGAATACATACCCTAAAGTAGACTTTTTGTCATCCACAGAACTTGCCCAATATGAGTTTGTATAACCAATCAGCTTAGGATCTTTGGCCCTCCCATACAGAATGCCAAAGTCAAAAGTGCCCTTCACATATCGCAGCACACACTTTGCTGCAACCCAATGTTCTGCTTTAGGGGCTGTCATGAAGCGAGAGATGTAGCTTACTGCAAAACTGAGATCAGGTCTAGTAGTAGTGAGATAGATGATGTTGCCTACTAGTTGCCTGAATGCGGATTCATTTTCCACAAGCGAATCTGATTTAGTTGAAAGCTTGAGCCCTTTCTCCATAGGTGTTGATGCAGGTTTGCAGTCACTCATCCTGAACTTATCAAGAAAACTGCGAGCATACTTAGACTGAGATATGAAGATGCTATCAGTTGTCTGCCAAACCTCAATACCAAGGCAATAATGGAGAAGTCCTAAATCTGTCATGTCAAAAGATTGACTGAGATTGTGTTTTATCTCCTCAATCAAATATTCTGAACTGCCAGTGATGATAAGGTCATCAACATAGACAGCAAGTACAAGAATATCATCACCATAACGTTTGACATACAAATTTAAATCAGAAGGGCTCCTTTGGAAACCATTATCAAGAAGGTACTTATCAATTTTCATGTACCATGCCCGTGGAGCCTGTTTAAGGCCATAGAGCGCTTTCACAAGTCTGCAAACCTGAGTTCTCTACCAAGAACTTTGAAACCGGGAGGCTAAGTCATATAGACTTCTTCCTGTAGATCACCATTGAGAAAAGCACTCTTAACGTCCATCTAATGGACTTTCCAACCAAACTAGGCTGCTAAAGCAAAGACAAGCCAAATGGTACTCATTTTGGTTGTAGGAGCAAAAGTCTCCTCATAGTCAATGCCCTCAGTCTGTGAGAACCCTTTGGCTACTAACCGAGCCTTGTACTTGTCAAGGGTTCCATCAACTTTATACACCCATTTGCAGCCAATGGGCTTCTTCCCAGGTGGAAGATAAGAAAGCACCCAAGTGTTATTCTTCAGAAGGCTATGATGTTCAGCTTCCATAGCCTGTTCCCACTCAAGAATGCCTTTAGCCTCAGAATATGATGAAGGCTCGGAGATGCTATGCAAATTGGCCATGAGAGCAAAATTGACAATGTTTTGTTGCTTGCTCTTCTTTCGAGCAATTCTACCCTCGATCAACTCATCATCATGAAGATCACTAATGGTTTTGGCATACCATTTAGGCCGAAGAGTAGAAGTACCAACATGTGAATCAGAAGGAACAACATCAACTGGAACAGCTGGAACAGAATCACCTAGATCAAGATCCAGATTGTCCCGAGGAGGAGCAGGTGGTGGAATATTCTATTGAGGTGGCTGCTCAACAGCAGAATCCCTCCCATCATGTGGAACTAGGGGAAGACAAACACCCACTTCAGAATCTGTAGAAGGCTGATCCTTAGGATGCACAAAAGTAGAAGACTGAAAGAAAGGCCCAGTAGCTTCATCAACCACAACATCACGGCTGAAGATGAGACGATTTGTATCTACATCAATCAGCTTGTATGCCTTATGATTCTCACTGTAACCAATGAACATGAGCTTTTGGCCCTTGGAATCCAACTTAGTGCGCTTGGCATCCAAAATCAAAACATGAGCTGTGGAACCAAAAACTTTCAAGTGGCTGATTTTAGGCTTACGTCCAAACCAGGCTTCTTTAGGAGTCATCTTCTTCACCGCATGAATTGGAGATCGGTTTAGAAGATAGACAACAGTATAAACTGCTTCAGCCCAATATTTCTTAGGAACATGTCTATGCTCCATCATAGAATGAGCCATTTTGTTATGGTGCGGTTCCTACGTTCAACTACACCATTTTGTTGTGGGGTGTATGGTGTGGTAAGTTGGCGCTTAATGCCATGTGTAGCACAAAATGTGGAGAAATCAAAAGAACAAAATTCCCCCCCATTATCAAACCTAAGAGTGACTATGGGAGAACCAGACTCTTTTTCAACTAAGGCCTTATACTGCCGAAATATACCAAACACATCTAATTTGTTTTTCAAAAAATACACCAACATTTTTCTGCTGAAATCATCAGCAAATAACAAAAAATACCTGCAACCAGTGACGGAAGGAGTATTCATTGGACCACATAAATCAGCGTGAACCAACTGTAATACCTTGGAAGCTCGCCAAGAGTCACCATCAGAGAAGGGAGTCCAGTGCTGCTTTCCAGCTTGACAAGCCTCGCATACTCCATGATTCTGAGTCTGGATTGTAGGAAGGCCACCAACCAAATCATCACAGGAGAGCTGAGAAAGATACTGCATGTTCAGGTGCCCATAACGTTGATGCCAAAGGCTGCTAATAGAAGTGCTCTGGCTGCCAAAGCGTGCTCTTGAGAATCATTAGAATCAACAAGTCTATAAAGACCATGATCCTCAAGTCCCTGAACCACAATAGTGCGAGTCTCTTGATCAACAATGCTGCAAGTGTGCATGTTGAAAACAATGTCCAACTGAGGAGAGTGAGCCATAATCTGACTAACTGAAAGCAGGTTCAACTCCATGACAGGTACGAAGTACACATCAAGAAATATTAAATTTCTCCCTCCAGACTGAATCTGTGTGTTGCCCTTGCCAACAACAGTATACTCCTCGCCGCCTCTAAAGATAACTGAATCTTTGAAGGGCATGTATGCTATGAACCAATCCCAATGATGAGTGAAATGTCGAGAAGCATCTAAATCAATGTACCAAGCAGAAGATTTAACTGGATCTGCAAGAGTCTTGGCCATGAAGGCACAGAAAGAAGACTCCTTCTGCTCAATGTGCTTTGCAACATTTGCTTTGGGTTTTGACTCTCCTTGCTTGTTCTGCTCAGAAGCCAAGCGTTTCTGATAGTCCTTGTTCATGTGACCAAACTTATGGCAATAGTTTCACTGAACATTCTTCTTCTTAGAAGAAAAAGAATCTAAAGACTGTGTTGAGATGGACTGCTGGGAGGACTGAGATTTACCCTTATTTTTCTGAAAGGTCTTAACAGGGAATGCCTACTCAGTGGAGGTCAAACTAGCACCGCTACCGAACTGTTGTTTCCAACGATCCTGCTGCAGAAGAATGGAGCAAAGATCTGAAAACTTCAAATCAACATTAGCAAAAGTAATGTTGAGAGTCTCGATAAAATGCTCGTAAGACTTTGGTAGACTTTTCAAAGTGATAACTACCATGTCTTTTTCCTCCATTTTCCAACCAATAGCCTCGAGCTGATCTCGGATTTCCTTGATCTTATTCAGGTGTGCCTGCAAAGTTGTCTCCTCATCCATCATGATAGAAAACAGCATGTTCTTCAGAAAGAACGCACGACACTTGTCAAAAGTCTCATGAAGATCCTTTACATGATCCCAAATCTCCTTTGCTAATTTACCAGCCGAAACTTGAGGCAACTAATCATCAACGACAGACAACTTAATGAGCATCACCGCTTCATGATTTTGCTCATCAAACTTCTCCTGGTCTTTAACATCCGATGTTGGTCTGGTCTTGTGACCCAGAATAATCTAGTCAAGAAAGTGAGATTCAAATATCTCATCATGCGCTATTTCCAGGTGTTGTAACTGCGCCCATTGAGCTTCTGGCTGCCCTCAAGCATGATGTATGATAGTGAGGCCATTTTGTACAAAATCCAACAAATACGGGACCCAAAACCTCAAAAAAAGCAAAGATCTGTCAGAGAAAAAAAAATGGCACGAAAACCAAGGCACGAATCTCTAAGTTTAACGAAAAAGACAAAGCTAGGCCCACAAACTGCAGAGAGAGAACAAAACTAATCTTGCAAAACAGGACAAAATGAAATCTCCACGAACTTCAGCTGGAGACACACGCATAGGCAAAAGATGTTGACCCCTTTGACATTGGTTTTGGCATTGATGTCAAGTTGAATGTTCAACTTGGCACACATTTGTGGCATTCATTGAAGGTTTAGTGTTGTTTGATTGGTGTTAAATGTCATTGGGATGGCAATGTTCTTTTGTTACAAAGGCATAATATATTTCTATGTTTATGGGTGACTTTGACATTAAAAAGTCATTGAGACAGCAATGTTTGTTGAGGCAGCAATTTTGATATGCATAGGAGTTTTGCTAGACCGACATATGGCTTTGAGCATTGGTCATTATGATGTGTGGTCACATTTATGCAAAAGGCCGACACAAGTGTTTTTAGTGTTTTGGACACTCATGCAAAATAAACAAAATAATGATTAAAAAGGCACAATGATGTTTTTGTGTTATGCAAATGATAAAAGAAATATTTCTTTTGACTCGACATGTTGAGAACCCTAACTCAAAGACAGCATTTTTGAAAACCTTGTGGCCGCATTTAGATTGAGGAAGCTTGGTGGTTATGGCGGCAGCTAGAAGTGGTATTGCGGCTGGAAAATGCAGGGGAATGGTTTCCGAGCAGGTTGGTTTCAGTTTCAACAAGGTGATATTGACCCCATTTGCTAGATTGCAATTCATTCGAATAGTAACTCGTTTCAATTTAAATCCTAGTATGGTTTTGGGTATATGTTTGTATAATCTGAAAATGGTTTTTGTTTCAATGTCTAAGAGTTGAGAACTTGCCGTTTATACATGGGGTTTTATAGTGTTTATTGTCTTTGCATTTGTTAAGGTCAATTTATGGCTGCATTGTGTATGGCTGTCGGGTTTGATTCAAAGTATCATTTTGACCTTGTTCAGTCTTGCATACTCTCATTGTGTCAACATGGGTTTTGGTATTGGGCACATATGTAAGTTTATTGCCTAAACTTGTGTATACCCTGTTGCTAGGGCACGGGCTCTCAAAATGTACTGCTGTTCCTAAAGTTTTTTGTAAGGGCTGTGTGTTTCATTTGGTATTGTCTAGGGCATGGTTTTGTCACAAATACATTGCTGCTTGTAAAGTGTAAACTAAGGTTTATTGACTGCGTTGGTGTGGGGTATTTTGTGTAGTTTGCATACCTTGGTTTAGACACAATGACGACCATATACAAGCATGTGTTACATATGTTTAAAATGCACAATGTTTATTTTATCAACAGCAGTTTAAATGGCTGGAAATGCTACTAAGCGGTGATATTTGAAAACAGTAATGGATGGTTATGTTGGCAGTTTGTTAAAGAGCAGCCACACAGTGAATCGACAGGGACAGTTATGGAACAGTTTTTAAAAGTTTCATTTGTTAGTTTCTTTTGATGACAGATGGCAGCATTGTATACATTATTGATTGCTTATTTAAATGTGTTTGATGTTTGGTGCTTTCACAGAGATATCACTTAGCCAGAATATAAGAGATGCATTACACAGTGATATTATACTCTAATAAGAGTCATTATTGTTGAGCAGAATACTGAAATATGTTTTTGTAAAAGCTGGAAGCATTTGATGAGGAAGTTTGTGATGAGCAGTAAGAAGGCACTTTAAGTGCAGATTGTAATTGTTTATACATTCAGATTCTTGAGACTCAAATGAAAATGAGATAATCTAGAAATACTTTGTAGTGAAACAGAGAAACCCTCTGTCTTTTATTTTTTCATGTTTTACAGAATGTTGTAAGGTCATGTCAGTGAGACAAAGATTGACCTTTTGCCAGTGAGGCATTTTACCGAGTGGTTTTTCATTCCTATGAGGGTTTTCCACTCATGAAAAATACTATGTTATGACTCTTTTGTGGATGCCTTTTTGATCTTGTTATCTTCTATATTTACATTGCAGCATTTGAGTTTATATGTTGTTTTGAGAATCTGAATTTGGTTATCACATTCTGATCATAATCTTGAAACTGAACATTCACTGTTTTCAAAGAGATTAAGTGGTTTTGAAACATCAGTAAATTGAAATTGTTTATTAAGACACTGATTCACCCCCCCCCCCTCTCAGTGTCTTTCATACTCCAACAAAAGAAAAACGCTCCAGAAAAAGACAAAGGTTTTCTCCAGAAAGATAGTAGCAAGAGCAACCCACTTCACACTGTAACACCCGTTTCACCACATAAACCTCCAGAAGGAAGCCGACAAATATCACACTCGACGCACAAAGGCAGAACACTCAACACTTGAAGCACAAACTCAATGCACGACTCAGCACAAGCATGATGACAAATGCGTCTCAAAACAAAGGAAGAGTCTTCATGAGCACGCAAGAACACCTGACAGTAGATAGAGGCGCCGATCACAAGTAAGCACAATCACAAAATGTCGTCGCTAGGAGGAGAGGCACACACATACATACACGGAAGTTGCGTCCAAACACGAGCATAAGAATTGGAAATTATGCGCACGAATCGCTGGAGATGAGACGCACGAACAAATTACATTGAACGCACACGGGAAGTGATTAACATTCACACTAAACCGACGATGAAGGCTTCACGCACACACACTCCAGAAATCGCACGCACAGAGAGACACCAAGCCTTCACGCGTCACTCACAAAGAACTTCCGCACATAGAAAAAAAACAAAAAAAAAATTCACTCTCAATCGATTATAGCCTGCTCTGATACAATGAAACAAATGCAGAGCACCAGAAGTTTGAAATAATCGAATAAATTATTTACAAAAGGTAAGAGTACATATAGATTACAATGAGAGGGAAATGTAACACTTCCATAATCAACGGAAGCAAGAAAATAGAAACTACTAAATACCACTAGGAGTAATGGAACATTACACCAACAAGTTGAGCATTAATTAAATAGAAAATATAATTCTAATAGATTTCATGACAATTTTCAGAATTGGTGCAAAAGAGAGGTATCTAAGCACTTCTCTAGCATTATGCACTGCTCACTAACAATGGATGATCAATGTATTTCTTAGATGGAGGATAATTTGGGGACCCAAAAGTCCTACCAGACAAGGATGTCATAACAAGTCCCTTGGAAGGAAAATTCAAAAAAGGAATTTATGAACGAGATAACCCAGACCCTGTGTTCAATAATGGTAGTTCTAAACCTTGAGAAATGGATACAAAGAAAAATGAATAATGTTAGGGAAAAGGAGCATAAAAAGCAACCGTGAGATCATAGAAGGGAGACTGACTATCATGATATTAGCCGATATTGTTTTGAAATTCAAATAAATTAATAACTATAATAAAACATAACAATCAGTAATATTTTGGAAATAACAATAGTAAAAAAATATCAATCAGGGACGAACAAGATCGCCATATTAACCAAAGGTTGTTGAAAAGAATTCTGTTCCTAAATTTGATGGTAGGAATGAGGATATCAAGCCAAGGGATTGGATAGGAAAGCCATCACCATTCTTCCAATAAATTCATCAAAGTAATATTAGAGGATTCATTTCACATTGCAGCTAAAAGAGCCAATATTTGATTGGTGGAAACTGATGGAGCACAAATGGGAAGCAGTGACATTACAGAAATCATTATTTGGAACCATTTTGAAGCAGAATTCGATCACAATTTTGAGCCTCACTCATAAAAAAACATTCCTCAATCTAAGGAGCATGAAGCAGCAAGGGACAGTGCCCATTATTTAAAATAATTATAAGAAATTAGTCTTCTTTTCTGAAGAATTATCTGTCAAGGAGGTTGTTAGTAATGTAAGATCCTCTCAAAAAATATACAACAGCTTTGAAATTTGAGTAAATTGAAGAGGCCATACAACAAGCATAAGCTTACATAGAAATTGATCAAAGCAGCCTTCAATAGACCTCCCAGTTCAAAGTCTTAAGAAAATCCAAAAGAAGGAAAACTGTCAAGAGCCTCCTACTTCAGCATCCCAACAACCTAGATCAAGAATTACAGATCCAAATATTATTGTTGATTTGTGCTTAAAGGATTTAATCCGTGTGGTTTGATTGCATAGTTAGTTGGAGACTCATAATCTGACTGACCCCTAGTACTGATCTCAATATCAGAAACACGCCCCCATCACAGAGACACATATGGAGATGTCCCCAAACATCAATAGACTTCAGATGAAATTTCTTCATATCTATATATGTCTCCTGAAAGCATCCATTGAAAATTACGAAACTTCCTCTTAGATATGTTAAAAAAAAAATTTATTGGCTGTTTGTAGAATGTTGATAGCTAGCTGACAATAGATTTTTTTTAAATAAAGAAATACACTAATAGACTTGTAATTTTCTATTTTTTGCATGAAAATCTACATGGTTTCTGTAGAAAAAAAAATTCTTATCAGAGTCCAAAGAAGTACTAGTAAGAAAAGAAACAATAAAAAGGCTAAAAATGTCTACTTGCAATGAATTTGTATCAATTGATTTAGCATATAGCCATCTTTGAGTACGGAGATACCATGTTTTCAAACATAATGGCATTCCTGTCTGCTCCCCATCTGCCATCTCCTGGGGACTACGGTTTAGAATTTAATTATGTGTGTCATGATTTGTGATAATCAATATAAATATAATAAATCTTTGCTTTGGTTGACATCTAGTTATGTATTTTGAAATGTCAGTTTTTTATTTTTCAGAAGTTCGCAGTTTACATTTTCTAAAGTTGCATAGCCATCGTATGATTTTTTTTTTCTAAATTTAAATTATACATATACAGAAGAAAAAAAAAAGGCCGTCTCCAAGCGCCTATCTCCAATTTCTGTGAAAAATGGTGTACCAGTACCTATCCTAGACTCCAGGAAACTATATTGAATTTGTAAAAAGTAATGGTTAAAGTTGTGTCTATGCAAAGAGCCTGTAGAAATTGAAGAAATAATGATCAAAGAATCATAAAGGCAAAGAGCCCAGAATTTCTAGGTCTCAGTGACAAATAAGATTCCATTATGTAAAACATGTTCAAGGGGTTGAACCTACAGCCAAATAGCCATTTAATACAGTCTATTTCTCCTCTGATCCTTGCAGCAGCTGATGGGGAAATGGGGGTACAATGTTTGAAGACATTAAACAAATTTTTCATGAACCTTGATGAGCTAAACAAGAAATTCAGCGAGGAAGGCAAGGGGTAAGGGGAACAAAAATTAGTCACCACTAGGGATATCCTACCACATCCAAACAAGCTAATCTCAATACAGAAGATGTCCAAGCAGCCTGTGAAAGATGAGCTATGCTTCACTGACTGTTATTCCATAAAAATATTTGCCTGTTTCCATTCAGGCCTAAAACCTAGTAGGAAAAAGGAATTACAAAACCTGTTAAAATGATTTTTGGATGTGCTCCATTATCCTTTAATGCCTAGCCCTGAAGTTGCTTTAAGGCAATGCAGTTTAACATACAAGATTATTATGATGTCTCACAAAAATTCCCTTCACAACTAGCATTTGACAGCCCTTTGTAATTTATGTTTGTTAGTAAAATCGTAAGTTGTACATTTATCTTAGTTGTACATTCATCTTCGTTGTATTTACTTATTCACAGAATGAAAATCGTCTCAGTACAAAAGAAGTTGTAGGGAAAAGACCAGTTCTTGCCTGCTTATACTGTCATTAGAAGTTAATTGGCTGGCAGTCATACCTTCCCAGTGAAGTCTCTTCTTATATTATGTACTGATTGAAAATATTGGATGTATTATTTTGACAAAAATAAGTTCAGTTTTATTAAAGACTTCAAGCTTTCATAGTCTATTATAATTAAACAAATAAGGCTAGCGCATTTGTCACCCAAAAGCCTTGTATATCAAATTTTCCTGTTCTGTGTTTTTCTTGTGTGATAGTATTCAAATGTCATTCACTAAAAGTCTAAAAGAAGAAAAAAAATAGTAGTTTTGAGATTAGAGATATGACTGTAGATGCGTTAGATAGGGAATTTAGCAGATACAACAGTATTACAACAGATTCCGTTTTCAATCGTCAAATTTCATGTTTTCTCCGAATTCATGTGCTAGTTTTCTACATAAAAGCAGATTTACGGCCAGCTTCACACTGATAAGTAAGGTGATATAGTTGTCATTCTTACATAAGTATTCTTTTAAAATTTAAATAGAATAAAGTATAAACAATGAGCACTATTGGTATTTGTATTACAGAATTTTTATTTATTTAACAATTAATAAAAATTATAAACTTCTTCATTCTTGTTGGTCACTACTAGATTATACTTCAAAATTCAAATATTTTTATACTGTTGAAATATAAAAATGGGTATAATAAAATGTCCTGCTGAACTTCCAAATGTTTGATCAATTACAAATGGGGAAAAAGAGAATATCCTTCAATTTTTCACACAGCATTAAAACGTACAGCAGAAAAGTCTTCGGTCCATACAGTGAGCTCATAGGGCTGATTGTGTAGGCCATATTTCTTCATAGCCCATGCCCCTACAGACAATTCAGTATATATATCCAACCTACATTACTAAATCCCTCTAGAAGCCCCCCATATCCACATCTATGGGAATCGTTTAACAAACCAATGGCAAAGCACATGCATTAGTAGGGTACTAATAAATGCCCATAATTTCATTTCTACCTCTCAAATTCATGTTTTTGATTACCCCCTCTGCATACACTAATATAATTAGAATACATCCGTTTTTTCACCAGGTATTCTAGTACCCCTTTATTGGAAACATTTGTATATCCCCTTATTATTTCTACTTGATCGACAAAGGGCACTACCCACACCCACATTTAACTCAAAACCAGTTTTGATTGCCATCCCATACATTAAACTCTAAAGCCTCATTACAGAAAACCTAGATGTGTTATGACAAATATATCATTCTACAAAAAGATTTGATTTAAAGACACTTATACATCTCAACCCTAAAACCCTTGGCATTCCAACTGTAATGGTGAATATCTCAATTATAGTATACATATTAATCTAAATTATAATGTAAGGTTTCTAGAGATACCTGGTGATTCTTCTAGATAGGGATGTGGCATTACCAAAAGGAGTCCAACAACTGATTTTAAGAAATTTTGGTAGAATTGTACTGAACCTGCACAAACTTGGTGTGACCATTACTTCCTTTGTTAACTACATTAGAGAGGATTAAATAGACATCCTTAGGATTATGAGGCCCTGTCATAATACAAGACTATGTGGTGTAAAAAATGACAACTCACAACACCAGGAAGACCAACATCTTGAATGGCATTTCTTATGATTGACTTGTACAAAGTGGTCTGTAGAAGATTTGGAATACCACTTATAAAAACTCCACCTTTTGTGCATGCTTCCTAACCTCCAATGCCTATATGTATCACATTAATTAAATTATCCCTTCCTCCCAATACAAAAGTAATATATTGCCTTAATATATATGCGCATGATAAGGTATTACCTTAAAGGTGAATCCCCCAAATATCCACGCTGGTAAGAACCCGATTCTGATACCTGGCCAAAATCTACTTGGAAATGAACCCGAGCCTCCTAAAACTTCCATGCCCTTCCCCTGCTAGGTAATACAATAAATACCCAGTACTTTTAGTTTTACACATAATTAAACACCTTCCTTTAACACTTGGCCTTCGGAATGTAATACTCTCATCTTTCATTATTTAATGTGGTATACATTTCAGCTGTTAAATTATTTTGAATTTCTACTACTCACTTTTTCACTTGAACATCTTCATGGTATAACGCTGTCGATGTAATTAAAAATAAGAAAACTAAATTCTCCTAACTGTAATAGGGCGAAAAAAAGTTCAAGTGAACATATGGAGAGCCTGCGTACTTATTAATTCCAAATTTAGCCCACACCCCGTTAAAGGTGTGTCATTATATCTATTGGAACAAACAAACTTCTTTGATCCTGACATAACCAAGAAAAATAAAAGAACTAGCAACAAGAATAAACAAATTCTAGTAAGGCGACTGCCATAACTCGTAGAACATATAACATAGAGCTGGTATTTCAGTGAAAAGTAAGTGAGCGAGGCTGTGTAATATTGAAAATTCAGCGTATTTCTAAATAAGTTATCAAAGTAGGTCATTTCACTGTGAAAGTATCAAATTTGGGCTATTCAAATTCAATGGGGATCTTAATTTTTAAGTCCATTCGTAATGGTAAAAAGCAACATTCATAACTGAGTAACCTAAGTCAAAAGTACTGTAGTACTGTTCCTCCAGTAATTCTCACCATGAACGAAAAAATTCAAAGTTTTGAGATTAAAGAAAATTACAGAAACCAAAAAGACAAAAAGTCGTCAACCTGTGCGGGCGGAGTCGTCATCGATACGAGGACGTTTGGCCTCTGCGGTATTAACGAGACGAGCGACAATCTCCTGAGCCCTCTGTTTCGCTATTTCTACTTCATCCATCGCGGGCGGTCCATCAGAAAACCCCGTTTTCCTTCCCCCGTTTTCTGAACCCTCCAATTTTCTCTTGTAGTTATTGGAAGAAGCCATTTTCTGAGATGAAATCCCTCGACTCTCTCTCTCTCTCTATTCCAACTACAGAGCTTGGAAACAGATGTGAATGGCTTATCCTTCTAATTTCTTGTAACTTCCGGTACAGCGCGATTTCTTAGCAGCTTAGGCTATGGTCCCATGGAAGACCTAAATTTAGCACAAAGTATTTAAAAGTATGGTTTGACTCTTGATGCAATATTATTATTGCAATGAGTTCTTCAAATTATTAAGTTATTAATAGTTTTGAATCAACTAATGTGAAAATTTTTATTCTTTTATAACTGTTACTTATTTTTCATTTTTTTAAGAATGATTTTTCACTTTTACTTTAAAAAGTATTAAATCTTTCTAATGTTACTTTTATAATATTCTTAGGATATTTATATAATATATTTTATTTTTTAATATTTATATATTAATATATATATTAAATTAAATTAAATGATTTTTTAGATATATACATAAATTCAAATAAAAATTAATTACAATAATTGAAAATATTATAATTATTAATTAAACTATAATTTTAATTCTATTATTATTCATTATTATAATCTTAAAAGCATTGTAAGTAAGATTAAGATTAGAATTAAGAATAAGGTAAAAATTATGATTAAAACTATCAAAAATTAAAATAAATTAAAAGCAATCTTAATTATTGTATTTTTAGATTAAAATAAATAAATAAAGGTTTTATTAATAAATAAATATAAATGAATTTTTTGTTAATTATAATGTTTTAGTATTGTTAATTAGTTATTTATATGGTGTAACCCTAACCCTTACTTTAACTCTAATTCTAACTCTAACAATAAATTCTAAACCATTATTCTAATCCTAAACCTATCCCTAACGATAAACTATGATCCTAACTCTAACTCTAACTATAACCAAAAACCTAATTTTAATCCCATCTCTAATTTTAATCATAATTGTAACCTTAATTTTCATAACCCTAACCCTAACTCTAAACCTAACCTTAACTCTAGCACAAACAATAAACTCTAAACCTTAATCTTAATCCTAACCCAAACCATAATATAAAATAAAAATATTTAAATATTTAACCTAGAAATATTAATTTAATTTAAATATCATATCTTTAATATAAATTAATGTTATGCATTTTGATAATAAAAATAAAATATTTCTAAAAATTGATGACAAAAATATAATTCTATAATATATTATTATAATTTAATATAACTAATTAGGCCATAGGCTAGTGAGATTTGATTTTGTGGTTAAATGGTAAATCAATTGGTTTCATCTCCTTTAAATGGTAAAAGATAAGTAAATATTCATTTGTCAATTGGATGGAAATTTCTATTTCCGTTTGTAGCGTTTTTTGTCAATTTGGTGATAGCTTTCTTTTTCCACTTGCAATAAATCTTAATTCAAATATTTTAAAATGAGATAATATGTTTAAATCATATAATAATGTTAATTCAAATATTTTAAAACTTAATTTGATGACAACTTTCTTTTTTCACTTGCATTGCTTTAAGTTTTAAATCTTAATTCAAGTATTTTACAATCAGATTATATGTCTAAATCTTAATTCAAATATTTAAAAATTAGATAATATGTTTTAAATCTTGACTTGATGGCAACTTTCTTTTTCCACTTGCATTGCTTTATGTATTAAATCTTATTGCAACTATTTCAAAATCAAATAATTTCCTATAAATATAGTTGAATTGAAGAATAACTATACTTGAATTCAGTAATTACTCTTACAAAGTAGATCTAATTGATAATATTATTTGGTATTAAATTTCTTTACTACAATTCTTTCAAAATAAACAATTAGTAATATCAAATTTTCTATTACATATTCTTTTTTGCATAGTAATATCAAATTTTCAACATGTTTTATTATTGTATATTATGTGTTGTAGGAATCATTATGGTTTTATATTAATGCTATATCTTCATTAGAATAAATGATAATGAAATATGGTATAAATTGTAGGACCAAGTAGAACACTACGAAGAGCTTGTGGCGGACAACATATTGAAGAAGATGAATATCAACAATATGTTTACTATTTTAATTCTGATTATTATTGTTATTAAAAAATTGAGTTAGATTGTAGTAACATTTTTGTTTAATGGAAATGTATTGTTGTGCTTAATTTTATTCAATAATTATATAATAAAACCTTAACTCCATCGGTTCTTGGACAATAGTGCTTGAGAGAAAAGATTTCAATAATACCAATGCTATTTTCTTTTGTTCCTAGCACAGGAGTTGTACATAAAAGATTTTGTATGATTTTTTCATAGACCTTTGAAATTTTGATTTCTAGCTGCACCACAATTACTTTATCAATGAATTTCAAGCTTTGAGAACCACAAGCAAATCTTGTCTTATGGGAATTGATAGGGATAATTTTTTATAAAAATAAATTCCACCTTATTCAAAATTTGAGGTTTTGCACAAGCGGGTTATTATGCTATGACCAACCTATAGTGATGAATTTTGGGATTTTGTCATTTGTGAAACAAATTTACTATCTGTAGTTCTAAATGGGGGATTATTGTCCTGAAATTTTTAAGATAGAGTTTCATCCTATGAACGGATTTACCATTGATCTAATGAGCCTTTTCTTTATGCAATTTTTAGGTTCTTTCTTGACGTTGTGGATTATAATTCTTCAAACAGACAAGATTGCAAAGTCTAGGAAAATTTGTTATCAAAAAATGTATAATCCTTCATAAGAAAACATGTCCTAAAGTGTGGACCTTCTCTATGGTTGAGACATTATTGTTAGTATTTTTTGTAAAGGTCTCATGCAAGCAATAAGGTTCTCTATATAATTATTAAGCTTTGATGTTGTGTGCTTCTACTACTACTGCAGCTCTTGCGGCTCCCACAACTGCCTCCTCTATCGCTCCCTCGATGTTGGTCTTTCCTTCATCTGTAGGCACCTCATCTCCTGCCACACCTTTTCTCCCTGCCAATGATGGGGTTCTCCTGCCTGGGAAGGACATCAGGTTTTCATTGCCACCAACGGCATGCCCTAGCTTGACTAGGGCTTTGGAATTTCAAAGAACAGATTACCACTACTTGGGCAATTCAATATCTCCCTATCCCACATTGGATCTCAAGGTTCATCAAATTCAAAAAATGGGCATAGCTTGTCCTTTCATGATATGCTTACTGGTTTGAATCAAGGGAAAAAATTTAAGTCTACAGCCTGGGATGCTCGCCCTCTAAAGGATAATTTGGCCTCTAATGCATGAGGGATCTCCAAGAATTGCCCAAAAACCTTCATTAGGAAGGCATCCTCCTCACCTATTTTGGTTTTTTTTATAAAAGCTCAAAAAGGAGGTTGACGCTGGTGAGCAGTATTTTTCCTCCAACGAATTGATTGGCTAGTTCAATCACTTATGGCCAAAATTACCAGATTTGCATGAGTGGATCTCATCGGCATGGTTGCCCATGCTCAAAGGTAATGTAGAGGCTTATCCATGTGCTCAAGGGTTTTTTATTATGATGTTTGATTGCATTCAGGATAGGGATGTTATTCTGCAAGAGAAACAATGTTGGGGGAAAAACATTCTCCTTATCAAACCTTATTAGATCCGCCTTTCAAATATTCTATTATAATTCTAGTTTGTGGATTGCTTTCATGCAATTGGGGACTCACTGGGAAGCTTCCTTATAGTGGATTCAAACACAACTAACTTCACCCACACAACTTTTGCTCACATCCTTTTTTACATTGATGTCACAAAGGATCTCCCCACGGATATCAAATTCAAGTTTTTTGACCGCAACTGGATGCAACCTCTAGATTTTGAAGGTTTACCCTTCCAATGCAAGAAGTGTTTTGAAACAGGTCATATGGCCAATTCTTGCTCCAAAATCATTAAAAATTCTGACCAGCAGTCCTGGTGGACTGATGCTCTACCTCATCATTACTCAATCAAAGCAACATCAAAGGTGTACGAGGAAAAGGTTGAACCTTCTCAGATGCTCGTTCTCTCCCCAAATTTTGAGACTAGGCAAGGTAAAGCATAGCCAGCTATGAAACCTTACACAAAAGCTTGTCTGGCTCAAAAATAGACTCAACAACCAAACAACTCCTCAAAATTCAAGCCTCAGATTACACCCCCAAGCCCAAATGTTGCATCTTCTCCAACGAGCAATTGGAAAGTAGCTGCAACGAGTGGTGGAAGCAATCCACAGGTTTCATCTCAAATCGTGAAACCCACAAAAATGTAAAAGCAGGAAGATGGGGAGGAGCGACAAGAGGTTCAGAACAAGAAAAAGAAAATCCTCATGACAAAACTGAATATGATTAAAATGGATTTGCAATCTCACACCAAATTTGGTGGATAAAATGTAACTCAAATTGAGTAGATTTTATTGTTGTACCCCTTTGATGCATTACTACATGCTGGCCATGGCTGACCATTTATGTAATTTTTAATTTTAATCAATAAACTTACTCTTACGGATCAAAAAAAAGGTTCTCTATATATTTCAATGCTGGTCCTACTTAAGTACAAAGTATAGGGTAGAGCAAAGATAGTTTCAGTTAGAAATCCTTCCCAAAACATAAGATTGTTAGACTATTGCAATAAGCAAAGAATTGTTAATTCGGGTCATTAGATGTTTCCTTATTTCTTAGTTACAATTTTAAACAAGTTTCCATTCGAATATTCAGATCGTAGAATGTTAAGATTTTTCCCTATACTTGTAAAATTTTACCATGGGATCCTTCAAAATCATCATTTGTAGTACGAAAATGTGTTAAACTAATTAACAGTCTATAATGAACTATATCCTCATGTAAAATATTCAAGAATTATGTTCTTCAGTAGTCTAAGAAATCTGTCTATTGTTTAAAGCCTATGTGAACTATGTGAAATTGTAAAAAGCTAAAATTTGTTTGTGAGCTTAGAATGTTTCTTATATTTTTTAAAGTTTGAATATGAAATTTGATATTTCTTGAGCAGTATACAAAATTCATTTATTTTAACTTGTAATTGGAAACCAAATACATCTTTGTTTTTTAAAAGGAAAGATTTGTTATTTGAGGTTTTGGGAAATCAATTTTTGTTGCTTAAGCTACTAGAAATTATTAATAGTCAGATCATGGAACGCTCTGACTTGTGCACGTGCTTACCAACTCTTTGAGATTTAGGAACTAAGATTGGATGTCTAATCATATATCAAGATTTTTTTCTATTTGATTTCAAGGACTGATTTTTCTATTTAATTATCGATTTCATTAGATTCTCAAAATACTAGAAATGAAAACTTATTATTGAAGGACTTGACTAATTTTGTATGTAGATAATTTGCTTGCATTGGTATTTTTCAATATGTGGATGTGAAATTTTTGTTTATCTTTGATTTTTCTTATACTAAACAGATATGTGTCATATTCCCAAACCTTCAACTATAGAGTCTATTGCATCACTTTTGATGTAGTCACAACAACATTTCTTTCCTTCTTCAATGGGAATTTTGAATTGAAAATATAGAGTATAGGTGCGATCTAAAATATTGATAAAAAAACATACATGATTGATTCTAAAAATAATCTTTTGAAAACAAGATGAAATGCCAATATAAATTAGTTATTAAATGTTCAAACTATAAATCAATTATTAAATGTTCGAACTGGATAGAAGAAAAAAGAGATCCTCCCTAGAAAGAAGTCTCCATAAAGAAGAGGTGTTGAAATTAAATTAATATTACTTATTCATCTTCCAAGATTGTAGGAATATTATATGTCATCAATCAAAGGTAGAGTGGTGAATCAAATGAAGCTAGTTATGCCCTGAACCTTTTCCCTTTGTTGCTATCAAGTTTGGACCCCCACAATACTTTTGATAATTATAAACAAGCTCAACCCTACAAAACATTCATATAAAAAACATTCAAGAACCATATCAAAGCACAAGGTAACATGAAACAACAACAATTGATAATGTGGTAGTGACTGAACACATCATTTTTTGGTCTAGAGAAACTATAGAAGGGAGAAAACTCTAGTTTGGAAGAGAAAAACACTCTCCAATTCCACTATAATCAATAAAGTACAATCAAATATAGTGTATGTAGGTCTGAACATGACCAATATATCTCATCAATTGGTTATAAGAGTTCAACCATGCACAACAAGGATGTTTTATGCCAAAACCCTGCCCAAACATGACCAAGAATGCAAAAACCACTTGCTTTGTAGGTAAACATGATTGTCAACTTGTGTGCAGGCATCAAAATATGAATAAATAAGTGTCCACACATTCCTCGGACTGGAGGCATGCAAAATAGTGCTTACAAGTGGAAACAAATAGTTGCAACCCTTCAAATTCCATGCTCAACATGCATTCGTTGATTCTCTGAGATATAGTTTGTTGCTTCTGACGAATTCAGTGGGGTGAACAGTTGTTTACTATGGAAGTTAATGAGTTTGTTGGGTTGTTTTATCCATTTATTGGGGAAAACTGGTGTTGTGTTGCTTGTGAAAGCAACAAACTCACAAAGAGTGGTAAAATATAAAGTTTCTAGATTTGCACACAAGTTTGTCTTCTTCCCCATGATGCTCTGGATCGCCCTAAGTCTTCAACAACCTTGCATACAAGTCCTCAATGTTTCAAATTTGACAAGAACCAATCTATTCATAAGAAGGGATGCCTTGATTGAGATGAGGATATAACCGATCAAACATTTGGAACCAAGATCTCATCTTTAGACCACTTATCATTGTATGTGAAAAGGTGGTCAACAACTATGTTGTCCTTGCATGGTTAGTAGAGAAATATTACAGCGAGTGAGTCATTTTGCAGAAGCAACTTTATTTCTTATTGTTTGGGTTTGTATTGAATATACAATTTCTATCCAAATCTCTTTCCAAGATATTGTTGCTAAGCCACACAATGATAGTTTTGCAATTCACTATAAATAAAATTACTTTATTCTAGAAGCAAAAATTTTAGGTTGTATTTCACTTGGTCACTACCTACATTCTAATGGGGTCATGTGTGTATGTGTTGTTTAATCATTTTTTCAAAGGCCCTTTAATAACTTGTTTAAAATTAAAGAATTGTTGTTTTGTCCATCATGATTGTAGAGTGAACATTTGTTTTTAATTTTCTCAAAGTATAAACAACGAATTTCTTATTGGTTTGTAAATGAGCATAGATTAGGTCCTTTAATTTGAGACCATTTTGATACATGTATTTTAGATTATATATATTTCTCTCTCTGAAGATGGATAAGATGGGCACTTGAAATGTAAGATAGAAAAAATTTCACATAGTCAAGAGAGTTCAAATAACGAACATGCTCTATAGAATTGATAATATCTAAATGTCATTCAAGCCATTGAAACTTGGCCACAAAATTTTCTATTCTTTATAAATTTGTCCAAACCTCCCATGTCTTTAGATGTCAACCAAATTTCAAAATATTTGCAATAGCCAAATAATTGCAATCATGAACCAACATATAAAATTTCAAATCAAGAGAATCAAACAAGTACTAAATGATTTATTTTTGGCTAATTATGGCATGGATTTATGGTTGACCATCATGTTCATTAAGATTATGGCATATGTGAATACTACAATGTCTCACTTGTCTTTGGAGTTTGTATTGGATAGTTTTTAACAAAGATAGTTTTTGATTGACATTTTGTAAAGACACTTAGGAGTTTTTTATTAGGGAAAATAGGTTTTGATGGGACCTTGAAACCCATTACAAATAGGTTTTTAAGGGACCTAAACTCGAACCAAGAAAAGCATGCTGCTAAAAGGATAATCCATAGATAACCCATCAGCAATAGCACCAAACAAAAAATACAGGACAACACCAGCTACACAAAGGTTTTGAAGGGACCTTAAACCCTATACAACAATTTTGATTGGGACCTTAAACCCAAGAAAATAAAGGAACCTAAAACCCTAATAGGAGATAAGAACCACCTGAACTAGCTAGACAACCATCAACTTGTAACAACCAGATTGTAACATAACACTTTGCAACAACAAAACCAATAAATCCAAACTCCCCACCTCGATAGGGAAGTTAAAAATCAAAACCAAACACTGAAGAGCATCAGCCTTCTCACAGCACCAACCAGCCCAAAACACTAATCCAACCTCCACCTCAATAAGATAAGGCTCCCCTCTATAGGAGAGGATTAAATGAGAACCTTTGCCATAGAACATAGATCTCCCCACCAAATCCATATCAACCCTCTCCACCTCAATAAGAGAGGGATCCACCTCAGAAGGAGTAGTCCCCACCTCCAAAGAAGACGTCCATTGTAGAACCCGATAGAAAGTAGCTACTCCCATAGAAAGGATAGACATGAAATCCTTTGGCATAACATCAAACTGGAGCTTGAGAAAAGAAAAAGAACACTCCTTAGCCATCGGCCTTGAGAGAAGAAACTTTTGAGCCATCAACATAAACATTTGAAGGAACTCAGTCATCTAGAAGAACATACCCCCAACTTGCAAAATGAACTTCAAATCCCAAAAGGAGGAAAAATAGAGCTCATCATACAAAATTGGGTCCAATAAAAAGACAACCTAGGCATGAGAGGAACACCCAAAGGAGGATCAATCCCCGTCAACAACAAAAAGGCAATAAAGCATAGAAGGGGATCTAGGACGTAAGCTCAAACAACACCCTCTCAAACCAAGAAGAGAGGCAAAGGGGGACACCTCTAACAACCATGCAGATACCAAGCCACCACTCCAACAGGCTCACGAGGAGCTTCTTAAAGACATAAATAGCATATGTAGGCAAGATGCAAACCGACCCAAAAATAGAGAACAAAAGGGGAAATGAAGAGAGACCCCCCACAATCGCTCACCAAAGAGATCTTCTAAGAAACACTAAGGAGGAAAAAAATAATAGCACAAGGAATCTCCACAATGAAGACCAACCACAAGACAACATCCTCCAAATAGAAACCACAAAACAAACTAACAGGATGCACCAAAAAGAAGAGAAAACACTAAGGCCGAGAGGTACAAGGACAAACCACGAAGGAAAGGAGAAGTTCCAAAAGAGATAACTTGAAAAGGCACCCACATGCACCTCTCCTCTAGAAACCCTACACCACAACCCATAAGGATTTAAGATAACCAATGCTAGCACCTAAAAAACAAGAAAAAACCAGCAACTGTGAAGAGCCATGGATGAAGCCATACCAAAAGACCAACTTGGGAGGAGACAGACCCGAGCCCTCACAGACATGAGCAAAAGAGGATGTCACAAGAAGAACAGTTGCAAGCCATCCAGAGACCCCCAAAGGAAGATCCGAAGATAAGACAACCTCTGCAACTAAACCAAAATGTGTGCATCCTCCCAACATAGCACCCACATCTGAAGCAACAAGGAACAAAAAAGAAGGCAATGCAGCCGCCCAACCTACCCCATCAGAGTCATCACCATCTCCTTCATCGTCTTCACCCTCTACAAATTTCAAACTGCAACCCTCGTTCCCTTTCCTACCCTTCAATCACTTCCACTCCATTTAAACTGTATGATATTTTGGTTGTTGGCTCTACAAGCAAGAAGCTCCACCATTTCACCAAAGGGTCTCCCCTTAATACCAAGGTCAAATAGTCTCAATTTTTGATGTGATAGGGAAAGATCCCGCGAGTTTTGAACCTTGGTTGTTGGACCTACTAGCAACAAGCCCCACCACTTCACCAAAGGGTCACCCCTAAAGACACTTAGGAGTTGGCTTTAGGAGGCTAACATTAAAAGAACTATATAAGCATGTGCAAGATCATTTATGACAATATCCAACTTCATCTTTTCAATCAAAAGATACATCAAGGTCACGAATAAGGTTTAGTGTTTGGGTCATCCAAAAAATAAGTCGATTATCAGTAAAAATAGGTAAAAATGTCTATATGGATTTATTTTTTAAATTAATAGAAGATATACAATTTATATGCATGATTTCATCTTTTCTTTTCAATAAATTATTCTTTGAAGAAGTAAGTTAAATATAGTTTATAAAATATGTTAGATTGTTAATATTTCTTTGAATTTATTTGATTCAGGAATGGCAATTTCTAATCAACCTATAGATATTATTGAGATATCAAGTAGCAATAGTTCACCCATTCCATCAACTAACTCATCTCCATCAATTAATACAAATGGTATTCCTACAAGTGTCATTCAAAATTTTACAAATAATATTTCACTTACTTGCCTTGATTTACTAAAACAGGCAAAAACAACTATTTCAGAAGTACATAATGTGCAAGACTAAACTTCAATCGATGGAAGAAACAATAAATGAATTTCAATTTTCTATAAGCACATACACATTACCAAAATTTTGTATATTTTACAATCAATATTGTATATATTCCAAACTAGACTACAATACCATGTTTACTTATTAACACCCACTTTCATTTTTTTCTACAATTCTTACCTTTTATATAAAAGTAACAATGCATTTATTATGTAACTCTACCAACTTCTTTGTTGATTGTATAAGTCAAAGAAGAAAATATTAAATGTGCATCGACCTTTTCTCACCTCAAATATGATCAAGCAAGCAAGGATAATCAGTAGGGAACATCTGAGTTATAGCTCCAAATGTATGTGTCAATGTTATGTAATGATCTAAATGGGGTGATAATCAAATATTTTTGATGGAGAAGAATATGGAATGTGATATGACCATATAAAGACTCCTTTTTATTACAATCAAATGGATTCATCGTCAACAAAATTGCCACAATTAATAATTGTTATGAAAGTATCATTCAAATTGCTATAAGCACATATGCATTACCAAAAAATTATAGATTTTACAATCATTATTATATATATATAAAACTAGACTACAATAACATGCATACTTATATATAGATCTCTATCAATGTAACCATTGCACCGCCTCCGGTGCAAGTGCTAGTTAAAATATATATTAAATCTAATATATTAAACCTTATTTAATAATATATTAAATTATTATAATGTAATAAGGGGATATTTGATATGTCTCTGAGGTCCATCTATATAGGAAGTGAATTTTCATTCATGGTGGTCTTTGTGGTAATAAGCCACATTTGATGTGATCTTCAAAGACTTGCTTCAGTTGAAGAAGAGAATATTTGTGGTTTATCAAGCTTATTTTGTTCAAATCTTCACCAAAGAATGGTGTTTACAGATGCAAGGCGTCATTTTGCAAGAGTACAGGATGGCTTTAGGGACAATCGTCAGGCGGATAATGATGGTATTTGGCAACCGGATAGATGGGCTCAACCGAAAAATGTCAACCATATTGATCCCCATGTAGAGGAGTAGGGTCCATATAGAAGAAAAATCGAAAGGGATGGGTTGGGCTTTAGGGGTCGTCAAGGCAGAGGCAATTATAGGAATGCTAATTTTCGCAGACCGCGTTAAAATGAAGACGTCAATAGAGCTCATGGAGGTCAACCAAGGCTAGAGGATTCGGGTCGGGTCGAAACCCTAATTGGAGGAAAGGTCTCAACAAGGGGGTTTGGCAGAGGAAAAAGGTTGATTCAAAATGGGAGGAGGTTAGGGAAGATGCAAAGGTCGGAGACACTAGGAAGTCAGCTTCATCGTATGGAAATGGGATTTCAGGTGGTCGAGCTACTTTGGTGATCAACGTCGTGAAACTTCAAGCTAAGGTTTTGAGGCTAGAAAACCTGGGGTTGATTGGGAAAGGGTATGGTTTGGACCTTAAATGGGATTACTTATTTAAATGGTGGAAAACGCGTTGGGGCTCAGATCTCCAGTTTAAAACCATTCAAAATGGATATTTTTTGGTTATTTATCCAACCAGAGTCTTAGGGACGAGATAGTGAATAGTATTTAGGTTTTGGATGGGTGTGGTTTTTATTCACGATGTTGGAAGGTCAACTTCAATCCCTCGACTCATGTAATGGAGATGGTGCAAGATTGGTACTGCCTACCAAATCTTCCCATGGAATATTTGGAACCAAGAATTTTAGAGGAGATTAGAAATCGCTTGGGAACTTTTGTCTATGTTGAAGAAAGGAAAAATGCGGAAGAGGCACATACCCATGTGTGGATTTGTGTGGAAAACAATTTGATTCAACATTTATATGAAGAGATTGATTTAATCTCAAATTATGGGAGTTGGATTTAGAAGCTGAAGGGAGACTCTTTCACTTGTAACAACTTAGAGCGTCCTTTGGGTTTCAAGTTGTCGATTAGCAAGGCTGGGAAGTCTAAGGTGACTTCAAATTTTGAGGGTTTCAAAGAGAAGGAGAATATAGTGCTAAAAGGTAATCTTTTAAAAACTCCATTAGTAGTTAGTGGTGAAGCTCTGTTGGAGCCTGAAAGGCCTATTCATTTAAACCCTGAAAGGGAATAGCGTGTTGGGATTTCCCCACCTGATCAATTTGTTGAGGTTGAATCACATACTAGTCTTAAGGAAAAGGATGTAGGGGAGGTAGAATAGTGGGAAGCTCAAAACGTGGTTCTGGATGATAAGATTTTGGAGGCCCTGGATATTCTAGGTGAAGATTGTCAGAACGTGGAACTAGATTCCCTAATTGAGGTTGGTAAAGAACTGGTCAATTTGGCTGAGGCATCCAAGGTTAATGCCTGGGATCTAGTGGAAGAAATAGAGGCAGAAGGTTTGGAAAAAGATGCCTTTCCAGAAGGGGTGGTAGCAGGGTTAGAGGCTGGAAGTCTGCAATTAGGGAAGAGGAGGAAAATTTCATATGGCCTGGTTGAAGCTAGGGTTAATCTTGGGATTCACCAAAAGGATATGGCCAAATCATCACTAGATTGCGGTGAGAATAAAAAGTGTGGTAGGATTCTGAACTAGGAAAAACGTAAGTGGGATGGGGAAGCAAATGGTCAAACGAAAATTAACTCTATGATGAAAGTAGAGAAGAGCAATGCTCTTCTTGAACAACAATGAAGCTCATAACTTGGAATGTTAGGGGTTTAAATGACCCTAACAAATGGTGCCTAATAAAGCACTTTATTGAAGCCAGTTAGGCGAAAGTATGCCTTTTTCAAGAAACAAAATTAGGTGATCAAGATTTAAATAAATTTAGTAGAAAATTGAAACAATGGAAGTGGTTGGGTGTTGGGGCTGAAGGTGCCTTAGGTGGCTTGTTAACCATCTGGAAACCTCAATCAGTTTTGGTGGAATAATTTGTCTCTCGTCGACACTAGATGGCATGTTGGGTAAGAAGTTTGATCTCAATTCTTAAATTTTTGCTCATTAATGTTTATGGCCCCTCTTTGTGCTCACATAAAAGGCTTGTTTGACAAGAGTTGGATGAAGTCCTCAATAGTTTAGATCAGGACTCTTCAATCGCAAATTGATTTTTAGGACTTCATTGGAAGAAACATGTTGGTGGAGATTCAAATAGGGAATGGTAGTTTTACTTGGACCAATCATAGAAAAGGTTTTTATAGTATAGCTGAAAAGCTTGATAATTTTTTCTTCAAAGGCAATTTGAGTCTTTTCCCTTTTAGTATGGACAAAAAAATTAATTCGGGGAGTGGATCAGATGATTTTCATGTTCAACTGCATATTGATGGTGAAAAAGGGCCTGTCAAATGCCCTTTTCAGTTTGAAATGATGTGGTTCAAGGACCCCAACATTATGGGATTATTAGAGTCTTGGTGGATGGAGTATAACCTGGGTGGCTCCAAAATGTTTAATATTGTCACCAAGTTGAAATATGTAAAGCAACAGTTGAAACAATGGAATAAGGACTGCTTTAAAAATATTTTTTAAGGAAAGGCTTAAAGTGGAGGAAGAATTGGTTACTCTTTCAGAGATTATTTTTCAGCAAGGTATGGACGATGAACACTTTGAGCAAGAAAAGGAGCTGACAAGGAAACTAAATGAAGCACTGGCCAAAGAAGAAATTTTCTAGAGGCAAAAATCAAGAGAAATTTGGTTGAAGGTGGGGGATAGGAACACTATGTTTTTTCATAATTCAACTAAGGCTCGTTGTGAAGTGAATACGGTTATTTGTATAAAGGCGATTGATGGTCACCTTTTGGAAGACCCTCTCGAGATCAAAGCCTCTACAGTTTTGTATTTTCAAAATCTTCTGAATGATTGGGAAGGATCAAATTTCGAGGCCCAGAATGCAATTCTTAAAGATATTCCAAAGTTGGTCTCTTCTTCGCAGATGGAGCTTTTGAACACCAATTTTTTAGAGGAATAAATCAAGGTGGCGATCTTTGATCTTCAGCTTGAGAAGGCCTGTGGTCTGGATGGTTTCCCAATGACTTTCTTTCAAAAGTGTTGAGAGTTTGTGGGTAAGGAAGTTTTATAGGCAATTGAAGATTCGAGGTGCTCTAGTAAGGTTCTTAGGGAGATGAAAAATAATTTGATTGCTCTAATTCCCAAAAATGAAAAACCAAAATCTTGGGATGAATTCCATCCCATTTCCCTTTGCAACAAACTTTACAAAATTCTTGCAAAAGTTGTGGCTAACCATTTGAAGTAAATCTTACCGTTCATCATTTATGATGAGTAGACTGGCTTTGTTCTTGGTAGGTCGATTCTTGATGGTGTGATAATTTCACAAGAGGTTATTCATTCGAATCAAAAGACAAAAAAACTTGCAATGTTGAAATTGGATATTAAGAAAGCATATGACAGGGTTCATTGGCATTTTCCGTTTAAAGTTATGGAGGCTTTTGGGTTTCAAATAGTTTGGCTTGATTGGTTATTTGGTTGGGTTGCAAGCCTGCAGTACTCTGTTTTAGTGAATGGGACTCCTGAAGGTTTTTTCCCAGCCTCAAGGGCTCTAAGGCAAGGATATCCTCTTTATCCTTTTTTGTTTATAATCATGGCGGAAGCGGTGGGTTGCTCGTTAGAAAATGCAAGAAGGATCGGTTGGGTGGATGGTCTTCAGGTCACAAGTAGCCTCCCCTCAATTACTCATCAGCAATTCACAAATGATATAATGTTGTTTGGATCGGCTATGGAAAGGGAAGCTAGGAGACTAAAAGATATATTGGACAAGTATTTTCTCACTTCGGGGCAAGAGGTTAGTGTGGAAAATTCAAAGGTTTTCTTTTTTAATTCTAACTGTATAAAGGAAGTGCAAATTTTTAGGATTCTTGGTTTCAAAAAAGGTCAATTACCGTGCAAATACTTGGGCCATCCACTTGCGAAGGGTATTCAAAATGGGGGAATTTGGAATTATTTGTTTGAAAGGTTCAAGGAGCGGCTTTCTTCTTGGAAGAATCATTGGTTATCATGGGCAAGAAGATTAACGATGTTAAAATCAGTTATTTCAGCTCTCCCTATTTACATGATGTCTTGTTTGCCATTGTCTATTGGCACCAGTAAATCCTTAAATCGTGTAATGAAAGACTTTTTTTGGAAATGGAATTTGGATAAGAAGAAGTTCCCACTTGTTAAATAGTAGAAGGTCTGTGAGAGGAGAGAGGAAGATGGTGCAAGATTGAAAAATATTATTTTACATAATAAGGCGTTGGGGGCGAAATTGGCTTGGGTGATTCATTCCCAGCCAGATCTTAAATGGGTGAAAATTGTTCAGGCCAAATATTTGGTTGATGAGCCAAAGTTTTTTCTTACTGCCAAATCCCTTCCTAATGGATCTCGAATTTGGAATTTCATTAAAAATTCAAGAGATCTTATTACGGATTTTTTAACTTGGGAAGTAAAAGATGGTGGGGAGGCTTTGTTCTGGGAGGATTCTTGGGAAGGCCTTCCCATTTTGGTAGGAGATCCAACTCTAGTCTGGGTCAAAGAAAAACCTAAATGGGTTTGGGGATCAAAGGTAAAGGATTTCTTTGAAGATCCTTCAACTTCTGAGGATGCTTTTTATAGATAGAAGTCCATTAGATAGTTTGGTCTGATAGATCAAGAAGTGGAAGCTTTCGAGTGAATGTTGTTGATCAAAGAAATTTGGGTAGAAATGGTAGGGATAGTCTGAGGTGGAATGCATCACCTTCCGAGGTTTATTTAGCTAAAATTGGTTATGCCATCCTTGCTTCCTCAGGGGTTGAGGAACCAAGCTTGCCAATCCATTTGTGTTGGAATAAGGCTTGTCAACGGGTATTTTTTGTTAGGAAAAATTTGATTGCAGAACAAAATTTTCTTAATGTCAAAACTAAGAGGAGGAAGAGATATGCCTTTTAGAGTTTGCAATTACAGTTCACTAAGATGCATACGAAAGAAATAACATAATTGAGAAATAAATATATATAACACAATTGACACCAGATTTATGTGGGAAAACCCTTATGGGAGAAAAACCCACCACACCAAAGAAAGATCACTTGTATTACAGTAAAAAAAATTGCATACAAGTTACATATTCTTCTTTTTAGATGACAATCTATATTAGCAACATTTCCATGATCAACCTTGTATCGAATCACACTATTACAATGCTTTCATTCAGCGTATAATGAAGTTCACACACACTTCTGATCACTCATCTGTCGAACTCTCCAACCAGACCCTCGACCAAACTATTCATCCCTGCTCAAGTGGTCTGTTCGTTTCCCACAAGAGAACAGTCACAACGGTTCAACTGCCAATCGGTTCCCATTCTGCTTATCTCATTGGTCCAAGGCAGAACACGTAGGACAGACACTTGGTCAACAAAATTCAACTATATCACTCATCGACAAGACAACAGACCATATCTCATCGATACCAAAATTCCCACAGACCATTGCACACTGTATCCGCTTCTACTGGTCTATCGCTCAGACATTGGAGAAATCTCCCCAATCTCAGGACCATCGACAAGACCAATGCTATTGACAACAAACTGGAAGGTCACACTGATGATTCAAGTCTCCCTGATATCTGAAAGAACACTAAGACCGCATATCGACAAGAGTCACACTGATCATTCAATAGGAGCAGATCCATCGACAAGACCAATGCTATTGACAAGAGATTAGGAAGTCTCGTTGACAGCTCAAGTCTCCCCGACGCTTCCATCACCAAGAGTCTCGTCGATGATCTTCATCGCCCAGACATCTGCCATCGGAATGAGTTAGGAATGTCACTCTGACTATTCTGGTCACGTCGATGGTTCTGATCGCCAAGACATCCACAGAGTCATGCCGATATCGCCCATACCTCTGCTGTCGAAATGAGTTTAGAATCTCACTTTGATAGTTCATGTCACCCCAATGACATCCGTTAGCAAGACAGGTCCAAGGTCACAATTATTTGATCCTCCAAGATAGCTACTCATCGCCAAGACATTCCAAGGGTCTCAGCGATACTGCTCTTTCAGGAGTTCCATGTCAATAAGGATTGAGACACTTTTTCCAACAATCTCCCACTTGACGAAGATCTTACTGACACCTCTAGAGCACAACAAAACTACTGAAATTCATGGGAACCAAGGCCCATTGAACTTGCACACCACCTGAACTTGTCTATGCTCACTAGTTTCGTCAATGCATCTACAACATTTTCCAGAGTATCCACCTTTTCTAAAGAAACCTTTCCATCCTCCACCATATCTCATACAAATTGATACTGCACATCGATATGTTTCATCCTGGCATAGAAAGTTGGATTTTTTACCAAACAAATAGTAATCTACCCTACATCAAACCTAGTGTTAGAACACAAATGTTTTAACCAGATTGCTTCTTTACAGGCGTGAGTTGCTGCCATGTACTTAGCCTCCATAGTGGACAAAGCAACTATAAATTGTCACTTTATCATCCAACTAATTACACCACCATTCAACATGAAAGTATATCCATTGGTGGACCTTCTACTATCAATGTCCCCTGCCCAATCAAAATCCACATATCCACGAATGTTGACAGTCCTTTGTGATCCAACAAAATTTCCATGGTAACATAGAGCATATTCTGAAGTGCCCCTCAGATATCTAAACACTCTTTTCACAACATCCTAATGTGTTCTTCTTGGATTCGCCATTAATCGACTAAGAACTCCCACTGCTTGGGCAATGTCTGGTCTTGTACAGACCATTGCATACATTAAACTACCAACTGCACTAGCATAAGGCACTTTGTTCATGTCCTCTGTTTCAGTAGGATATTTTGGACAATCTTCAACAGATAGCTTCGTCCCCTGCATAACTGGAACAACTAGCTGCTTGCAATCATTCATACCAAATCTCTCAAAAATAGTATTAATATACTTACTCTGGCTAAGCCAAAGATTTCTACCCTTTTTGTCCTTGGTTATTTCCATCCCCAGAATATACCTGGCTGCACCAAGATCTTTCATTTCGAACTTTACAGACAACTGAGATTTTAGATTAGAAATCATTAACTTACTATTTCCTATGAACAACATATCATCAATGTAAAGGACAATAATAAGAATCTGATCATTTTCAGTCTTGTAGTACACACAATGATCTAATTTTGATCTTACAAATCCTAATGACAAAACAAAAGTGTCAAATTTTTGGTACCACATTCTAGGATATTGTTTTAATCCATACAGAGATTTTTTTAACTTGCAAACCAGATTTTTCTTTACCTTTTCTCACAAAGTGCTCAAGCTAGGACATATAGATTTCTTCTTCAAGATCACCATGAAGGAATGTTGTGTTTGCATCCATCTGTTCAATCTCTAAGTCATATACTGCTGCAAGTGACAAAAGAAATCTGATAGGTGTGAGATTTGCTACAGGAGAAAAAAATTCTCCATAATCAATTCCCTCTACCTGGGAATAACCCTTCACAACCAATCTCATTTTATACTTCTCAACATTGCCATCCAGACCAATTTTCTTTTTAAACACCCATTTTCAGCCCACAAGCTTTTTACCTTCGGGCAATGGGACTGGATCCCAAGTATCATTTGTCTTTAATGATGCCATTTCTTCGTTCATGGCTTCCAACCAAGAATTTGAATCACACATTTCAACTGCCTTTTTTACAATCCTAGGCTCATCAACATTAGTAATCAAAGCGTAGGCAGAACTAGAATCTATCATAGAGAATCCATACCTATCTGGTTGTTTATTTTCACATGTAGACCTTATCATAGGCTAAGGCTGAGGTTGTGGATCTTTTTCTTGTTTAGAACTCTCAGAGCTGCTCGAACTCTCCTTAGTTTTAGGTACACTTTCAATGTGTTGTTCCTCTTTTTCTAGAGTTAGAGGTATCTCAACAACATCATTATCCTTTTTATCTTCTTCCATCCCTGACTGCAGATCCACTGAAGAAGGTTTCAGTTCCCAGAATATTACACTTCTGTTGTACACTACCTTCTTAGTCACAGGGTTCCAAAGCTTGTATCCTTTCACACCAAGGCCATACCCAATGAAGACACATTTTTCAGCTTTGTTATCCAATTTAGATCTCTTTACATCTGGCACATAAACATATGCTTCACAACCAAAGACATGAATATGTCTTAGAGAGGGTGATGAGGTAAAACTAACCTCATCATAATAAAATTAGAAAAACTTATTCTTACAAGTTCAATCCTAAGTCTGTGCCAATTTGTTAAACTTTAGGAGAAATAATTTCTTATCTTTAAGGAAAATTATGCAAACTTTATTTCTTATGATCAATTGAGGAAATTTGCCAATACAGGTTTAATGGGTTGACTTGAGTTTTTTTGTAGGGAATAATCGGTCATCTAGCAGCTATTACAAAACATTGAGCCAGCACGTGCCTTAAGGACGATGAAAGATAGATGTTGTGAACCTCCTCCTGAATCACAGGCTGATCAATCGAAGATTTAGTTACCGTCTATTTAATTTCTGTTACCAAAAACTTCATGGCTCATCTCGAGCCTTCTCTACATTTATGAGTTTTAAAGACATGGAAGTTAGTTAAAGTTGTTAAAAGACTTTTTCAATGGCTATCCACGCCATTTGAAATCTAGGATTTAGTTATAATTTTTTCTATAAGAATGTAATTTCAAAATGGATGAATAAGATTGAATAGTAACGTTATGCTGCTTATATGATTTATGAATACTGATGAATGAAAGAACTTTCTTCTGTCACTTACTAAGTTGTTGAACTATGGATGATAATTGTTTATAACATAAGGACTCCAAAACCCGTAGTTTATGTGATTTGAGAACAAAGTGTGACCTGCGAGCTGGCCACTCGAGGGGAGTTAGTTTAAATAGATAAGTAATTACTATTATGTTGTTTTAGTTGTTACAAAAATAACTGTTCAGTAGGAATTATTTAAGTCTGTTAAGAGTTGAGTCTGAAGTTCCCGAGCACCATTATTTTTAGTATGAGTTATTCTTCGTAGTTGTTAGAATCTTTTACTGTTTAAGAAAATGTTTTATAGTTTGTTTACTTACTTTTCCACTTTCATAGTTTATCAGTTATACAGTTTGCTCATCTCTATGCTTTCTAGTTTAGTTATGATGCTTTCTAAATTAGTTATCTTATGCTTTTTAATTTTCCTAAAATAAATTGTTTTCCAGATAATAAGTTAAATGGCCTTAGCCTAAAACTGATCTCAGTAGTTTAAAGAAAAATAGAAAATCTAAGATGAGTTATCTAAATTATCTTCTTTTGCAAACTGCCTTCGATATTGCCCGGTCGACTAATTGACATTCTATATTCTAAAGTAGTAGGACCTAACGACAACCTATCACTTTTTGGCGCCATTGTTGGGGACCCTAAAATAGCCTTTGTGCTTAAGTGTTACTAGGAGACGATTTTGATACCTCATTTTATGCCAAAAAAATTTATCGTTGGCTTTCTCTTTTGCATGGTCAGGAAAAGAGGCCCTCACAAATGATTTATACCAATGACCCCCCCAAAAATACGTACCAATCATACCTAGGGAAGCCCAAGGCTCAAACAACCACACTTCTGAAGAATTATTTGAGCCTATCCCACCTAAGGCTTTCCACTATTTACCTGACGAGCAACTAGCAGAACAACCAGTTATAGAGGAAATTATCTTTGAGGAACAGACTTCTCCGAACATCATGGGAGATCATAGAGTTGAAGCTAACCACAATGAACCTCAGCGCCCTCCTAGAACGTTTACTTATCCTATTACCTTAGATGCAAATGATGATACTACGATGAAGAACATTTCTCCAGCTTTCCTTCCAACCTTTTGTGGCTTGTCCTTGGAAGACCCAGACCAATTTCTCTTTGAATTTAAGGTCTTATGTCAAAAGTATGACTATAAAAATGATAACAGAAGCTGAAGCTTTTTCCTTCTACTCTAAAGGATTCAACAATGCGCTGGTTTATGGGATTGGGTTCTGGTAGTATATCCTGGGGGGAAATGGAGAATGTTTTCTTACAAAAATACCAAAGTTACTGTAGGGTGAGTGACTAGAAGGAAGAGCTATTTAAACTAAGACAAAACGAGGACAAGAGTTTAGAGGCTTATCTCGATAGGTTCCTTTTCCTCTCTAAAAGATTTGGAGGAGGGGCCATTAGCGTCGAGATTCTCAAAACATTTTTTCTTAAGGGACTTGACAATGACACTAGAAGAAGTCTTGATCTAATGGGAAAGGGTGACGTGTCTCAACTAACCCTTGAGGAAATATGTGAGTTATGTCAAAATTTCTCCCGTACTCGAGGAGGAATCCATAAGACTAATCTTTTTAAAGGGTCTAATGAGATAGGTAAGCTCTGTGAAGAAATAGCAAATCTGAAAACCGACATTCTCGTCTAGTTAAACACTACTTTAGATGGCATACAAGCTAAAACTTGCAACCCAGAGACGTTGTTAATCTATTGTCCTAGGTGTCGAAACAAACACTTGTTGCGAGAGTGTCCTTTAGATAAAGTCAATATTTGTCAACTCTGTGAGCAAAACCATCCTACAAAATAGTGTGAGCTTCTCTCTGATATTAAGAATGCCAAGAGAAAAACTATTCAGGTTGCAGAGGAGATAAACGTGTTAAACCAACTTCAAGGAGGTAACTTCTCTTATGGACAAAATTCCAATCCTACATGGAGACCACAAAATAAATGGGTTCATATCAATGGACCACATCTTGAAATTAGTCACCTCCCGCACAACCTAATTGGGGAACTCCTTATTGGGGGTCCCCCGAATGGGGAAATCCGCAGTGGTCAAACCAACCACAACAACAATGGTACCAACAACATGTTGCCCCTCAATGGAATCAGGGACAAAATCAATTTTATATTGGACCTAGGAGGAATCAACAACATAATTTATTACCTCCAGCTCAAAACCTTCCTCAAAATGAGCAGGTGAACCAACCTTAGCTTCCAATGAAACCGCTCCCCAATCCTAAGAATAATCGCCATAATACACCAGTATACTCTATCGAACATGAAAATGTTACAGAGCTGAATACGATACATTACGAAAATGTACAGTTGCACTCATGTAGAACTCTTCAACCCCCAACTATTGAGGAAATAGTAGAGGAACCTGAGCCCAAAAGTCCACTAAGAGACAAGTCACCTAATCAAGACACTTCCACCAAGGATAAAGAGCCTTTTTCAACAACGAAAGCTGTTGATTTGTCTCGGGAGGAGGAAGGTCAGTCCGTTCCAAAAGAGAAAACAATGGAACCATATCTAGAATGTTTAAAGTCAATGACCCCAGAAGATACTCCAGAAGTATCTATGGCTTATGAAACTTCGTTAATTTAGGAGATTAAGCAACTGCAAATTGAGGTTCCTCTATTGCAGACAATAAAGGAAATTCCTAAGTTAAACCAGTTAATCAAACAAATATGTATTAAAACGCCAGGTAGGAAGCCAAAAAAGATAAATATCGTTCATATTGATGGTTATTTAGCTAATTTTTTGTCTGGAAAGTCTATTGCTCCAAAATACGATGATCCTAGGAGTCCACTTATAACTGTTACAATCAACGATATAGCAATACCAAATGCACTAGTGGATCTTGGGGCAACTATTAACGTGATGATTGTGGATGTAATGGAAAAGTTAGGACTAACTGATTTACATCCTACAACCACAGTCTTACAAATGGAAAATCAATCTATAGCCATCCCAAAGGGTGTCATTAAAAACATCCTCGTCAAAGTTGATGGATGGGAATATCTAGTCGACTTCCAGGTAATTCAGTCACTTACACCTAAAGATAGTTATCCAATAATTCTTGGGAGACCATGGTTGGCCAGGGTTGCTACGAAGATTGATTGTAGGGAAGGAAGAATGACCATTTCGCATGGTCAAGACAGTAAATGTTTGTTCTTATATCCCCCTGCTAAACCAACTGAGCATAAAAAGGCTTGGGTTGATGAACCAGAAGAATCTAGTGGTCAAGACATTTTGGCCTCGCTAGCCATGGTAGTAATTAAACAACATAGAGAAGAATTGGAGGAAGAGTTAGTAAGTGATGTAGCACGCCTTGCTATAACCCCGAATGAGGAATAAATGATGGATGCTCCAAGAATTTTTGGGCAACCAATTGATTTAAGTGGGATGGAGCAAAGCTATGCTACAATGGGAATGCCTTGTCCCTTAGCAAACATGATTCCCAAAACAAGTCATTTCTTTGAAGATATCACAAGCTTTCACCGACTTATACCTCATAGCTGTCCTCTCAATACCTTGTTACAACCAATTTATACTGTCACTTCGGTCCATCCTGGAACAAAATCGATCATGTTGTTACCAAGAAAAACTTTGAACATCAATAGCTGGCTGACAGAAACACAAGAGGATAAGTTATTCAATGTGTTGGTAAAAAGGTCTAAAGCTTTTGCTTGGGATTATACGGATATGAGGGGAATTCACCCAAGTGTATGTACTCATCACATCTATACTGACACTAGTATAAGGCCTGTTCGCCAACCTCAGAGGAGACTCAATCCTGCATTAAAGGATCTGGTCAAAATTGAAATTGAGAAACTCCTCCATGCAGGATTTATTTATCCTATCTTTGATAGTAAGTGGGTATCACCTATGGTGGTCGTGCCCAAGAAAAATGGAAAGTGGAGAATCTGTGTAGACTAGAGAGAACTCAACAAAGCCACTCATCGAGATTATTTTCCCCTACCATTTATTGACTAGGTTCTGGACAACTTGGTTGGAAGGAAATATTTCTCCTTTCTAGATGGATTTAGTGGTTACAATCAGATACAGGTTGCCCTAGAAGACCAAGACAAGACCACGTTTACTTGCCCTTGGGGCACATTTTCATACAGAGTGCTTCCCTTTGGACTTTGTAACGCTCCACAGACTTTTCAGAGAGCCATTTTTGCTATATTTGCTGCTCTCGTTAATGACTATGTAGAGGTCTACATGGACAACTTTATAGTCTATGGGTCAACATATGACGAAGCTCTTCAGAACCTAGACTGAGTTCTACAAGTGTGTGAGGAAAATAGACTATCCCTTAGCCATGAAAAATGTTTAATAATGGTAGAACAAGGAATAGTCTTGGGACATCATATTTCCTTTGAGGGAATAAAGGTCGACCCCAAGAAAATTGAGGTCATCCAACAGTTGACTATCCCTCAAACACAAACAGATGTTCAAATTTTTCTTGGACATGCTGGTTACTACAGAAGGTTCATTGAAGTCTTCATTAAAATAGCAGCTCCTATGTTCTTTCTTTTACAGAAAGAAGTAGAGTTTGTTTAAAAGCTTGAGTGTCAGCTATCATTCGAAACTATTAAGGAAAAGCTTGTCTCTACTCTCGTTATGCGAGGACCAAATTGGAGTATTCCCTTCCACATTTATGCAGATGCTTTTGATGATGCTATTGGTGCAATTTAGGGACAAGAAGATGAGAATGGGGGTAAATATGCCATATATTTTATCAGTAAAAATCCTACTTTTGCAGAAAGGAACTATACAACAACAGAAAAATAATTTCTAGTTGTTGTTCATGCCATTAAGAAATTCCACCACTACATTACAAGATATAGGGTTACAATTTAGATAGACCATTTGACTGTAAAATACCTAATGAACAAATCCATAGTTAATAGTCAAATTATGAGATGGTTATTACTCCTTTAGGAGTTTAATGCTATAATTCTTGATAAACCAGGGAAATATAATGTAGTAGCATATTTTCTATCATGAATTAAACATGACAAGGGTGACAGTGCTCCTATTCAGGATGAATTTCCAGATGAGAGTCTATTTACAATTTCTATAAATTCACCCTGGTTCGCAGATATCGCTAACTATTTAGCTGCTTCTGAGATACCCCGGGATTCACGACTAAGCAAAAGAAGTGACTTATCAAGGAAAGTGCCCCATTCAAATGGATAAATGAAATGTTATTTCGTTGTGGACCTGATATGGTCTTAAGAAGATGTGTGAGAGCAGACGAAACCTACAACATTCTAAGGGCCTGTCACGATGATCCTTCGAGAGGACACTATTCTGCAAAGAGAACGTCCGATAAAAATTTAGGCACCGGATACTATTGGCCCTCAATGCATAAGGATATTAAGAACTATGTTCATCATTGTGATGAATTTCAAAGAGTAGGAAGACCAACTACTTCTTTGGAAATGTCGTTACTACCACAGGTAGTGCTTGAACCATTCAAGAAATGGGGTTTAGATTTTATCGGACCCATAGATCCTTCCTCTCAAGGGAAAGAGTACATATTAGTTTGCATTGACTACCTGACGAAATGGGCTGAAGTTCAAGCCTTACGAGTAGCTAGGGAAGAGCAAGTCACGGATTTCCTCTATAATAAAATATTTCTTAGATTTGGAGCCCTTCGAACTATTGTTACTGATCAAGGACCCCAATTTATGTCCAAAGTGCTCTTGGCATTTACCAACCATTTTTCAGGTAAACCATAGGAAGTGCTCCCCTTACCACCCTCAAGCAAACGACCAGGTGGAAGTAACTAATAGAGATCTTGAAAACATATTAACAAAACAGTTTCTTCAAGAAGAAAAGATTGGGCCAGGAAACTCCCTGAAACTGTTTGGGTATACAACACAACCTAGAAATCCATGACTAGATTCAGTCCCTATGAGCTCGTTTTTGGAAAGAAACCTCTTCTTCCCATTGAATTTGAACTACAAACTCTACGAACATCTATGGAACTAGGTCTGGATTTAAAACGAGTCCAAGTTGAACGAGTTTTGCAACTAAGTGAATTGGATGAGCTTTGCCTAGATGTTGTCCATCAAACTGAACTAATTCAACATCAACGAAAAGAGTGGCACAACAAACACATTAAGGAGAGGGAGTTCCATAATGGAGACTGGGCCCTGGTATACGATTCAAGGTACAAAGATCATAGGGGAAAGCTCAAGACTCATTGGTTGGGACCTTATGAGATTTCTGAAGTCTTCTCGAATGGAACTGTTTGGTTGAAACCAATTGATGGTTACACACAAAACCTCTTAGTTAATGGTCACCGCTTACGTGTCTACCATAAGCCGGTCAATAGGGAAGAGTTCTCAAGAATGGTGGAAATGCTGGGCGAGGTCCAATGTGTTGACTCTGCCAAGGCAGAGTCTATTTGGTAAAAGTGCTTAAACGATGCTTAAAAAAGAAAAAAAAGAAAAAAAAGAAAAATAAAAAGTAATAAAAAGACATGTATGCCAATATAATTCTCTTCATTAATTTTTCTTCTTTTGGACTTAGCTAACTTTTTATTCCATTTTGCTTGAGACTTCTTCAAAATGAAAAATCTTTCAACGCACCCTCTAAAGATGCTCCAGAACGTTATGATCCTAATATCAGATACTTTGAAACTTGACGGTCCTTACGCCCGATACTTGTACAAAACTCGTCATGTCGAAAAGGCATTCCTGCACTAAGGTTCAAAGCTCCCGAGGTCCAAAGTTCCTTCATTTCATTGCTGCTCTAGCTACATCTTTTGACGATGCTTCAGAACCTTCATTTCGTTGCTGCTCCGGCTGCATCTTTCGGCGATGCTCGAGAACCTTCATTCTATTGCTGCTCGGGCTGCATCTTTCGGCGATGCTCCAGAACCTTCATTCTGTTGCTGCTCTTGCTGCATCTTTCGGTGATGCTCCAGAACCTTCATTCTGTTGCTGCTCCGACTGCATCTTTCAGCAATGCTCTGGAACCTTCATTTCACTTTTGTCCCTGTTGCGTCTTTCACTGATGCTCTGGAACTTATCTGCCTTCTTCATCGCAAATATAAATCTCTTGCACTAGTTTCGAGCACAATGACAATTATGTGCTCCGGAACTTATTCATTCACATTCCGCCACCTTTTTCATAATTTCAAAACTTCACGAGACTTCCATCATCATATATTGTACACATGTCGTTCTATCTATTTTTTTTTATCATCAATAAAGCCTCCAAGTACTGTAGTCCTCATTGATGGCTCCGTCATCCATAAAATTCCGCATTCATGTCACAATAAATTCATCGTCACCTCAGCCAATAGCTTCCATCATTCTGTCAAATTTGTAAGGCACAAGATCTTCGAACGATCATAGAAAGCAAGTAAGTATTAATTTTTGCTTTAAGTAGGTAGTTATTTGTAGTATCCTTTAATCAAGTTGATAACTAGGAATATAAATTCCTTTACTCAAGGATTAGGCATCACATCTGGCAGTCATAATCTACTAAAGGACATCATTTGATTATCAACCCAGGGATGTTAGACTTGAAATGGGTTTGCAAAGTATATGCACTAACCACCTATTTCAGACATGTATTATCTACTGAAAATACTATGTTGGAATTGGAATTGTTGGAAACAAATTCTAACTGACTAAGTCTGCTCAGAATGAAAACTAAATCTAGCTTTAAAGATAGGAAGTACTCTGTCCCTAGTGGTTGCAGGAACAATTGACAACTCTGTAATTTTGTCAACTGCAGGAAGAGTCACACTGAAGTTCTATGAAATGAAGTGTAGCTATTCTAATTACAGAAATGAAAAGATAGACAACTCCCTAAGTGGGCCCCCTTAGGTAGTGTCAAAGATACACAACATATTAGATTGTAAATTCCATGAACGCTTTTATTGAGTTGAAACTAACGAGTACATGGCTCACATTTCTCGCAACTGAATTTATGAAAAAACTAAAGCTTATTACAACAACAATCTTCTAGCCCTTTCTCTGAAGGAGAATGGGCTATTTATTCAAATCTGAATCTAACGACTAACTAACCTTTTCCTCATAAAATGGGAAGTCTTTATTACATCATGATCAACCTAATGAAGAAGTAGATAGAAAAAGGAAGGATTGAGTCAAATCAGTTTGAAGATGTAAATTACCACCATCCTAGATTTATGTGCCATCAAGACGCCTCTGTTGGATTCCTGGAATGCTTCCCTTGCATGGCGGATGGCTTGAAGTTGTTTCCTTATTCTTTCTTGCTGAATCGGTCCTCTTTGAATTAGTCTTTCAGCAATCTAGTGGAGGATAAATCTTCTCCTTGAGACTTGGTACCTGCAAATAACTAACAACTATACCTGCAGCAAAGGATCGACTCAACACATTTAACTCATTAAGATGATCCATCATTCCATTCATTCATTCATTAAATATTAGTTTGGAATAAACAATATTCCAGATATGCCTGCAGGAAGATTAACAGTGGTGGTTGCAGGAAAGGCATGTCATCACAAAAAGTCACAAGGCACACATCTTCTGTTAAACTAATAAAACATTTAATCAATAACCATGGAAAGATTTATCATAATAAACTTATTGTATTAAGCATAAAGTCTATGTATTACTCCCATAATTACTACTATATTTCTTCTTAGCATAATTAAAGATATAGAAATGTTTAAAAACATAGTCTAAAATATGCCAAAAACTGAGCTCATCATTCCCCTCAACCGACTACTTGCTGGTCCCTTCAGCAAGTCTGGCATTTTTCCTTCGAGCATACTCTCTTAAATCAACATTTTGCTGCTTTCCACATTCACCATGTTGAAAAATCCAAAAGTGAGCCTGCATAGACTTCAGTCGTTGCCACCTGCTATCCTCTAAATTCCTGTTGTAGGTGTTGTTTTCTCCTTGCATGGCCAACAGTGGCCATAAGAGAATGGGTCGCTGCATGACTAATGGCAACCAATTCTCTTTCTTTGTTCTAGCATTTCTCATATACCTCTCTACTCTCTGAGTAGCTACATACAGGTTGTTTGGGGTATGCGATTCTACCCTTCTTAGCCACAATGACAAGTGTTCCCATCTTGTTTGGTTGTGCTGTGTAGCAATATCGAGGTCATCGTTCACAATTTTGGAGTATTGGGAAAACACTTCTTGTCTCAAGGGTTCAATCATCGGCCTAGCCCTTTCATCTGCCCACAACTTCTTCTAGTCAAAGTAAATACCCATCCCCTTCTTAGATTCATTTCTCACTGTTAGTGGCATGTTAACCTCATCATGTTTGTAATCATCAAACTGTTCTCCTCTACTTATTTCATTTCTGATCCAGGAAATCAGAGCACTGATGTTAATGTCCCCAAAATAACACAAAGGATTCCATTCATTATCATGAAGCACAACCAAACTGTGTAAATAAAACTCATATAGAAGGTGTCTGACATGCTGCGGTGAGTCCTTGTATGCATTATAAAATTCCTCGGGAGTATTCAAGGAAGGGTTATGACCTTTCCAGATCCTTATTAATTGAAAGTTCAAATATAACTCTTTTAAGTACATTGCATAAATAGGCAAAGGAGATCTACATTGCACAATTTGTGGAACAAGCTGAACTACATGATTGAGTGGGTCTGTCAGATTAGCAATTTTTATATCCTTGTTCTAGATTACTCTCCTCAATCTCTCAATTTCCAATTCATAGGTAGTCTACTGATTTTGAAGTTCTGAGTAACATGACATTCCTGAAACAAAATTTGTAACATGGAGAGGAGGCTTATGGTTATGATTTGCTGCAGGTGGCCTTTGAATTTCTTCAAGTGCATCAACAGTTTCATGCTCTGCTGTCTCAATTATGTCTTTGGTAGATAATTGCCTGAGAATTTCCTTTTCCATTTCATCATTTGGCTGCCAGTTCTCTTGTTGTTCCTGCGGCATATGATGTTCCGGTGTATTTCCTGTAGCAGCCGGTGATTCATCTATCCCTTCATTATCTTCACTTCTTTCTTCTGATTGAACTGTAACTGATTTCCCTTCCTCCCCAATATACACTACCTCTTCCTGCAACTATTCTGATAACCCCTCTTGCATTTGCTCTACCACAACAACCAACTCATCGAGGCTAGCCCCTTCTGAAACATGCCCAGTCTCACCAACAGATGGTTCCTCTTCCTCAAGTGCAGGACTAGAAGGGTCTGAGGGTGATGGTGTAGAATGAGAGGTATTGAGTGAATGTTGAGCTGCCTGGTTTTGAATCTTGGAGCTTCTCCGTAAGGGAGTGGGGACTGCCTTATATTTCTTTGGGTTCTTAGCTGCACGATTAGGAGATTCTTCTGTTTGCTTCCTCTTAACAGATTTAGGAGCAGGTGTAGGGGTCTTTTTCTGGGGTGTTACCATTGGTGACTTTCCCTTTTTATTTTTAGAGGAAGTCCCCGGGTTAAAAATAGGGGTTTGCACTGGCCCTTTTGAAAATATTTTAGAAAGAGGGACCTCATCTTGTGAGTTAGATGATTTAGGAATAGGAGATGCGGCAACAAAGGCCTTAGCTTTTGACTGAGAGGTTCGTTGTTTAAAGGTGAGAGGCTGACCCTTGGGTCTAACATTTTGAACCCTTGGATTAAAATTAACAACAAACTCCTCCCAGGTCATTGGTGACACATCCCTAACAGATTTTTCAACAAGCAATTTGATGAGGCAATGGTGGGAGACATAATTAATTCTTCCCTTTTTAAATTCGGTAGCACTATTGGAGAGCAAATTATACAGAAAGTCTGGTATTTTCATTAATAACCCATGACGCAAATGAGATAATAGATTAAAATGATGAGAATGCAAAACAGAAAATTGACCTTCACATGTCAAGTATTTGATTATATAACCTGCCCGTGGAATCTAGTCCTGTGAAGAAATCATACATTGGGTTCCTTGTTTATCCACATGTAGAGGAGGATCACTAGGCCAAGTAAACTCTGCCCTAGCACTCTATGCGTCCCTTCCTCGAGGAAATAGTTCACCAGCTTGGGGTAACCCTGTTATCTCTACAATTCTATTTACTGAGGCATCAATTGTTACTCCCCTAACCTTAGCCTTTCCATTATGAAATGTCCTTGTGAACTCCTCAACAATGTCTTCATCAAAATTTTCAAGTTTGAGAAAATAGTTGAGCCACCCGTATTGTCTGAATGGCGGAAAATGTGGTACATCCTGCAACAAGACATTGTGGTCTGTTAGCTCATGCCTAATGGGCTGACCTCCCATTTTTATGCTTGTCTTTGCAACTTAACTCTTCAAGTGAAAATTCTGCCTGGTTATTTTAATTTCTTGCCCAAATTTAACTTCCTGCAACTCAAACCAACTTCGTTGCTCTCCCCTCAACCTAAACTTTTGAACTTCTTTCAAAAGATGCAAAAAACTAAAGGAAGAATTTTGAACATCTTAACTCAAAGTTGTGACATAAAAATATTGTCAGGGAGGAGCGAAAGACATGCCTGGTTATAATTTGCAAGAAATAAAGGAGGTTTGCTCATTTATTACAAATTTTCAAAAATCCAGAGTTTAAGCCGAAAGGACAGTAAAATGTGATGTGACAAGGCTTCGTGGCGGCGAAAAGTAACAATGTGGCTATTAGTTATGAATTGGGAAAGATGCACAAACGTGCAGAAAAGACCGAAGGATATTGTAGCCATACAGGAAATCTGTTTGCCTTACTAAATACCTAATTAAACGTAATAAATGAAATAACTAATCAATATTTGAGTTAAGTGGAGCTTACCTGTAATGATGCACCACAAGCGTTTGATGTGACTCCAACTTATTTATTACAAAAAGGTGATCTTTAGAAACGTGGATATGGTGATGTGTGACAAGTGGATGAGGTGGCAGAAGAAGAGATGATACAAATAGCGAATGGAATGGTGATATGGAATGATGGGATGGAATGGGGATCCATGAGGATGGCACCTTTATTATGATTTTTAAATGCACTTTCATGCATGGCTTAGGGAATTGAGCCGAGACTCAATCCCTTCGATTGTAGGATCAATAGATTCCTGCTCTAGTTGAAATTTCTTTAGGAACTCTTCCTTATCAATGGGATTTTGGTAAAGCTTTAGTTGATGCCCATTGACCAATAATTTGAACCTGACATCATCAATTGTGCTCAGCTATACTGCACCATTATCAAATACCTCTACTATTTCATATGGTCCCAACCATCTAGTCTGCAGTTTCCCTTGACTATCCTTGTATCTTGAATCATAGAGCAGAACCCAATCTCCTACTTTGAATTTATTCTCCTTGATGTACTTATCATGCCATTTGATTCTTTGGTTCTGTATTATTTTAGTATGCTGTAGGGCACTCTTCCTGAGCTCATTTAAGGCATTGAGCTGTATGACTCTTTCTCTCTATGCAGTTGTTAACTCCATATTTAATTCCAAAGTTATGTAGAGAGTTTTGTGTTCAAACTCTATCGGCATCACAAATTTCTTACCATATACCATTTCAAAAGGAGTAAAACCTGTTGTAGTCTTCCATGTAGTTCTATAGGCCCATATAGCCTCAGCTAACCTTGGAGCCCAATCCTTTCTATGCAGATCCACTATTTTTGTCAGAATGGCCTCTATATCCATGTTAGTAATTTCGACTTGGCCATTAGCCTGAGGATGATAAGGAGTTGACTTCCTATGCCTTATGTTGTATTCATTTACTAAGGCGGTAATAAGCGTAGAAGTAAATTGTGCTCCTTGGTCTGTCACTATTTCTCTAGGAACACCAAATCTAGTAAAGATTTCTTCAGAGGAACTCTGCTACTTTATTATCTCTAGCATGCTTCATAGGTCTAGCCTCTACCCATTTTGTTACATAATCTGTGCATACCAGAATGTAAGACTTACCATTTGAAGGCGGATCAATTAGGCCTACAAAGTTCGGTCCCCATTTATCAAAAAGTGTAACAATAACTTGTGAAAACAAAGGAATTTCATCTGATCGTGTTGGCCTCGCCATCCTTTGACATCTATCACACCTCCTAGTATACTTGATTGCATCTTCATGTAATGTTGGCCAATAATATCCAGTATTTAAGATTTTCATGGTTGTTCTCTTAGCAGCAAAATTTCCACCGCAAGGCTCATCATGGCTTGCATGCAGTATGTCATGAGTGTCTTCCTCTCTCACACATCTCCTCATTACTTGATCAAGTCCTGTATAAAACATGCAATCTACAATCCAAGAGAAATTAAAGCTTTTCTCTACTAACAATCTCTTTCCCTTAGGTGAGAGGCGAGGAGGAGTTCTTCCTGCAACCAGATAATTTGCTATATCTACATACCATGGATGAATGACTTTGATGGCAAACAAATATTCATCAGGGAAGGAATCCTCTATAAGTGCAGAATCATCTTGCCTTTGAATTCTAGATAGGAAATCAGCAACCACATTGGCTTTACCTAGTTTTTCCACAATTGTAATATCAAATTCTTGTATCAGCAACAACCACCTAGCCAGTCTCCCTGTTATTGAGCTCTTGTTCATGAGATACCTGATTGCTGCATGATCAGTATGGAGAAATATTCGATAGCGTGTGATATAATGCCTGAACTTGTTAAGGGCATAGATGATTGCTAACATTTCTTTTTCTGTAACAGTGTAGTTGAGTTTAGCTCCTTGCAAGTTCTTGTTGATATAATAAAGAGCATGCTTAGTTGAACCACCCTTTTGTCCTAGGACAACACCAATAGCATAATCTGATGCATCTGTATGAATATGGAATGGAAGTGACCAATCAGGTCCTTTCAAGACAGGTGTTTGTGTAAGGGCAATCTTCAGATCAAGGAATGCTTTTTCACATTCTGTTGTCCAGGCAAACTTTGCATCTTTTTTCAACAAACTATATAGGGGCCCTGCTGTTTGATTGAAATCTTTGATAAATCTTCTATAGTAGCTGGCATGTCCTAGAAAGCTTCTTAGTTCCTTTTTCTTGGTAGGGAAAGGTAGACTATAGATGACTTCACTTTTAGAGGGATCTACCTGTATTCCTGCAACAAAAATATAGTGACCAAGCACTATTCCTTCTTGCATCATCATGAAACACTTCTGACTATTGAGTGACAAATTATGATCTTCACACCTCTCTAGTACCTTTTTCAAATTTTCTTGGGCTTCTTCAAATGTTGCACCATAAATAGTAAAGTCATCCATGTATATTTCCATACAATCATATGAAATATATGAGAAAAAACTAATCACAACTTTTTGGAAAGTTGCAGGTGCATTACAAAGATCGAAAGGTAAGACTGAATAGGCAAATGTTCCCCAGGGGCATGTGAAAGTAGTCTTTTCCTAGTCCTCTGGAGCAATCTTTATCTGATTATATCCACTGAACAGTTTGAGGGTCTTTCTTTTTCCTACTTGGCTTCTTTAAATATGCTTCTTTAATAGCCTTGCTATAGATAGGTACTTCCTTAATTGCTTGGAACAAGGGAATTTTTACACATATGTGCTTTAGCTGTTCAAAATGTCAAAGGTAGGCTCTTCTTGCTTTTGAACAACTTCACCTTCCAACCTTTGTGGAAAAGAAGGCAAGGGTATATTGGACACTTTAGGCAGTGATGGAATTTGCATCGACTCATTGGATGGAACTTGGTCATTAATATCACCTTGCTCATTCTCCTCAGATGGAAATTCTACAATTATGGGAGGAGAAGGTGCAGGTAACACTGTCCCTGACCATAAGTTAGTATTACTCAAGTTGAGAGCATAAGTAGGCTGTTGATTGGGGTTAGTGAAATAAACTTGTTACTGCTGCTGAGGCTAGTTATTTGGATTAGGTGCTGCTTGAGCAGGTAACTGGGTTGGCTTAGGATTTTGGCTTTGATTAGTTGCAAGAGGTGGCATTATTGACTACTGTTAGGGTTGTTGCAGGAAACCAGCGAGTTGATTTGACCATTGTTGGCCTCCCCTCCACTAGTTAGATTGCTGCCAATTTCCTTGCGGAGGCTGCCACTGATTTTGCTGTGGTGACTACCAATTCCCTTATGGGGGCTGCCACCGATTTTGTTGAGCATTTGGCCAAGGATTATTTGGCCATAATTTGGAGGGTACTGGTTCTGCCACTGATTATTATACGAACCAAATTTTTGCAAAGGGTCTTGAGGCATACCTTGTCTTGGGGCCCAAGGCCTACGTTGAGCAACAAATAACACTTCTTCATCTCCTTCTATTGTTTTGAACTCAGTGGGAAGATGCTGCACCTCCAAATTAGCCACCACCTTGCATCTGTAATCCTTCTTCCTTTGTCTGTAGTGAGGGCAATATTCAGCTAGCATTGCCTTTGCCTCATCTTTCTTCCTTCTAGCTTGCATAGCATCCAGTTGTGTAGCAATTTCATTGATGATATCTTTCTTGAAATCTAACAAGAGACTAGAAATCTCCCCCTTTGACACTCCTGAGCCATTTCTTTTTGAAATAGAGGGTCTAAACCCTCTGCCTTTCTTCACAATTGCTCTGGAGTAGTTGAGATAGATCTTCTTGATATCATCCCAATTGCTTTGGGTGATATCTCCTTCGGCCATGAGGTCTAGTGCCTCCATGCATGTATCATTAACTCCTCTTAGGAAGAGAAGTTTCTTAGATTCCTCATTCAGCTGATGCTGAGTGTTTTTCTGCACATTGAACAAGAACTTGGACACATAGTCTTCCAAGGTTTCATCCTTTTTATGTGACATCTTGAAGATGTCATCTCCTCTCATATCATCCCCTACAATATTTTTTATACTTTTCCAAGAAAAAAGTCTTCATTTCATCCCAAGTGGTCGCTACATTGCCTCCTAATCCCATAAACCACATCAAGGCTAACTCTTTAAAGGTAGAGGGAAACAACTTCAGCTTGTGTGCACTAGTGGTGTAGTCATAACTTCTACAAAGGATGTCAAACTTAAACAAGAAGGTATGAGGGTCTTCTGTAATAAGTCCATAGAACTTTGGGAGTAATGAGGCAGGGATATTCTTGAGATTATTATTGTCATGTAGGTCAGGAATTGGAAATGGAAAAGTAGGCCTTGCCATCCTTGGTGGTGTTCCTGGGTTAGCTCTTGGTTGATAAACTACAAGGGAAAGCAAATTATTATGTAGGTCCTGGTTATTGGAAGTTTGTAGATTATTCAAATGCTGAGTGAGTGGATCAAGGTTGTCAGGCTCATCAAACAGGTTAAAACTTAACTCCGAGGAAGAAGATGAGGTAACTAAGTCTTGGCCAACATCCAAATATGGGTCTTCTTGGAAAAGTTCTGGGTCAATTTCGTGGGTATCCAATCTTCTAGGAAGGAATCTTCCAAATTGGTCTCTTCTTCTAAGCATACAACAAAAAGTAAGTCTAAACTATGGAAAAATGCTGGAATGCTGAATTCTAATCTAAATGCTAGGAATGAAATTCAAACTCTCTACTAGCATGTCTACAATAGATTTTTAGTTTGACACCATCCTCGACAACGACGCCAAAAATGTAGTATCTTTTAATTAGGTTGATAACTAGGAATATAAATTCCTCTACTCAGGGATTAGGCATCACATGTGGCAGTCATAATCTACTAAAGGACATCATTTGATTGTCAACCCAGGGACGTTAGACTTGAAATGGGTCTATAAAGTATATGCACCAACCACCTATATCAGACATGTATTATCTACTGAAAATACTATGTTGGAATTAGAATTGTTGGAAACAAATTCTAACTGACTAAGTCTGCTCAGAATGAAAACTAAATCTAGTTTTAAAGACAGGAAGTACTCTGTCCCTAGTGGTTGCAGGAACAGTTGACAACTCTGTAATTCTATCAACTACAGGAAGAGTCACACTGAAGTTCTATGAAATGAAGTGCAACTATTCTAATTGCAGAAATAAAAAGATAGACAACTCCCTAAGTGGGCCCCCTTAGGTAGTGTCAAAGATACACAACAAATTAGACTGTAAATTCCATGAACACTTTTATTGAGTTGAAACTAACGAGTACATGGCTCACAATTCTTTCAACTGAATTTATGAAAAAACTAAAGCTTATTACAATAGCAATCTTCCAGCCCTTTCTATGAAGGAGAAGGGGCTATTTATTCAAATCTGAACCTAACGACTAACTAACATTTCCCTCATAAAATGGGAAGTCTTTATTACATCATGATCAACCTAATGAAGAAGTAGATATAAAAAGAAAGGACTAAGTCAAATCAGTTTGAAGATGTAAAGCACCATCATCCTAGATTTATGTGCCATCAAGACACCTCTGCTAGATTCTTGGAACGCTTCCCTTGCATGGCATATGACTTGAAGCCGTTTCCTTATTCTTTGCTGCTGAATCGGTCCTCTTTGAATCAGTCTTTCAACAATCTAGTGGAGGCTAAATCTTCTCCTTGAGACTTGGTACCTGCAAATAACTAATAGCTATACCTGCGACAAAGGATCAACTCAACACATTTAAATCATTAAGACGATCCATCATTCCATTCATTCATTCATTAGGTATTAGTTTGGAACAGACAATATTTCGGATATGGCTGCAGGAAGGTTAACAGTAGTGGCTGCATGAAAGGCATGTCATCACAAAAAATCACAAGGAACACATCTTCTGTTAAACTAATAAAACATTTAAACAATAACTATGGAAAGACTAAACTTGTTGTATTAAGCATAAAGTATATGTATTACTCCCATAATTACTACTAAATTTTTTCTTAGCATAATAAAAGATATAGAAATGTTTAAAAACATAGTCTAAAATATGCCAAAAATTGGGCTCATCATTATTTTTGAATAAAGAATAATTAATTGGCACAAACTCCACTTCCAATTTAGCAATTTTTGCAACTCGGCGATCAACTACTTATACGGCAAAGCCTTTCGCATGCCTCCATGCAGATTGAAAATCATTGCATAATAAGCTACAAATAGGACAAATAAGTTATTTCAGAGGCAATATTTTCAAAAGTGTTGTGTGAAAGCTTTGGGCCGTGATTGAAATATTTTACAGAGAGAGAAAATATGAAAATGGGGAGTGGTAAAAAGAAGTCAGAGCCAAATTCAGTCGACAAATTGTTGGGATTAAGCAATATCTCCAGACTGTTTGAAGAGGCAGGATGGTTGGATTTTATCAAAAAATTTGAAGGATATGATGAAAAGTTAGTGAGCTCGTTTGCTGAAAACTACTCAAATGGTGAAGTGGTACTTCATGGAAAGCATTTCAAGGTGAGTTCGAAAATCATTCCCCATTTGTTTGGGTTAGAAAATTCAGGTATTAAGATAAAAGAAACCTCTTAGATAACGTACCAAAAATTATCTGAATTATTTGTTAGAGAGGGAGACCCTCACCCCATGGTAGTTATTAGCACCAGAGGACAAAATAAAGGGTTCCAAAGGACCTCCATACTAGAGCCCTGGGGTACTGTCGTTACTTAGATCATAAAATATTTTACTTGTGAAGGTCAACTAGTTGTTTTAGTAGGACCTGCTTTCTGAATGCTGATCCATTTGCGTCATGGGAAAGAGAACCCCGCTCTTAGGGTAAATTTGCCTGAATTTTTATATGACTCTCTAAACACTTCCATAGAAAGATATAAAACAAGGTTAGGTCCACTGAAACACCATGGATTAATTCAATTCATTTGTAAATACCATTTTCGTAAGAAATCTGAGGGAAAATGGGAAAAGTTTTTAAAGAAAATTTAGAAGCCTTCAACAGAAAAACAATAGAACCAGGGGAATCATCTCATTGAATTACTTCATCATCCAGAGCAATTTTCCCTAAGGGCTCTCCTGCTTCGGAAGCTCCTAATCCCACCACCCTTGGTGAGGAAGTGCCAAACTTTCTAAGTAATGAATTCAAAACCCCTGATTTTCCAGAGCAAGTTGAGCTTGTTTATTCCGATTTGAGTAACCCCAGAAGAAAAAGAAGAGGGAAAATTAGGACACCTATCACCTTCCAAGGTCTTCCTCCATTAAGAATAAGTAAGCGCCTAGCTTCTGAATTCTCTGAAACCCACATGCAGGGTATGGAGGGAAGTTCGAAAAAGAAAAAGCCCAAGTGGCCATCTGAGCCTGTAGAGATTTCAGAGCCTGCCAATGTAGAGGAAATACCTCTAGAAAAAGAAGATTCAGTCGAAGAGATTGCTTCCCACTGTGCATATGTGGAGAAGGTCTTCACTAAAGAAATTCAGGGAAGAGAATAAGAGGGAGATGATGGTATTCCAAGTAATTTGTCCTCTATTGTTAATAGAATTATTGAGACAGTTGAAATAAAGGATGACATTGCAGAAACAGAGAAATGTTAAATAGAAATTGATAATCTAAAGAAATAATTGTACAAAAGTAATGAACAGGTTGAATTGTAAAAAGAAGAATTGATGGTGCATATGGCTGTAATAAATAAAAGGAATCAAGAAATACAAGGTTTAAAACTACAATTATAGGAAAAGGACACAATGATTTATAAGTTGAAAGAGAAAATGCAAGAGTTGAGTCAAGAGCATACAACTTATAATGTTGACATTGCACGAAAGAATGCATAAATTTAAAGGATAAAGAAAAACTTTATGCTTATGCTCTCAGCCTTTGAAGAAGACAAGAAAACAAGAACTGAAGAATTAAATGCTTCCATCATCAAAGCTATAGAATTGGAACAAGACTTGGCAGAATGCATTGTGAAACCAAAGATAGAATCCAAAGAAATCCAAAATGAGCCGGTTATAACCAATTGGTTCTAGGTTCGCATTCCCCCACTGCTAATGAAATGGATGGAACAGTGTTATTTCTTAAGAAATGTTTAGACTGAGAATTACAAGCTGAAGAAAGAATTGGTAATCCTGAAGGATTCATTTCTTAGGGCATACAGAGGAAAACAAGATGCATGTCAATTAATTGATTGTCTACTATCCTATAGAAGGTCATCTAGATTGTATTCCATGTTTTTAAATGAACAGTGGATAAGATGGAAATTATTCAGAATCTACAATGATCAGCCTTATGAACCCAATGACAAAGATTTTATTAAGATATTTGTAGAGTCAACCCCTGAGGATCAAGATTTGATCTGTGAGTTTTTTTTGCATGATTTATTATTAGAAAATCACACTGATTTCTTTATCAACCTGTTTGTTGGAGAAGTAGAATTAAGAGCCCTGTTGTCTACCATGAGAAACTAGATTCATTGGCAGGAGCGTACAAAAGAATTTGCACAGGCAGAAAAGACAATAGGTCTCCAAATAAGGTCACCAAATTCTAGGCCTGGAGGTTTCAAAGACACCTTTTCATCTCTCCTGATTAATGAAAAAATGAAAGAAAAGTATGATGACAGCCTCAGGTAGTGTTACAATAATTTTATGAATCATGGGCAGAAATTGATTGGGAAAGCATGGCATGCTTGTGAAGAGAGGTTCACTCCATTACCTGCTTACCTCAAGAAAAGAGAAGTCATTTCCCCACTTAATCTCAAGTGGTCTTTTAGAAGAGCTTATGTTTTAGTCAAAATCTTGAGAACTCTTAAGACAAACTGGATGGGAATGAGATACAAGCCTCCCTTGCTACTTAATCCACCTCCTGCTTTCAATATTTCAACTGATAAGAATGATAGAATTTTTAATGAATGGAGAGAGAGTGTGATATTTCACAGAGGGTTCATCCATGAGCCTGTAGCTTTTGATGCAACAACAAGAGAGTAACATGATATCAGTGCCATATATGAGGAGTGGAATAAAACTCAGGGTTATAACTATGGAGCAAGAGGACCTACCAAGAATTAGGTGGGGGAGGAAATGATGAGGTAAAACTAACCTCATCATAATAAAATCAGAAAAGCTTATTGTAGTGTTCTTTAATCAACTTAATAACTAGGAATATGAATTCCTCTACTTAGGGATTGAACATCACAACTAGCAACCATAATCTGCTAAAGAACCTCATTTAATTATCAACCCGAGGACGTAAACTTGAAATGGGTCAGCACAATATATGCACTAATCACCTTTTGAGACATGCATGATTTCCTAAGATGCTTTATACTGGAATTCTAATTACTGGAATTACTCTACTAAATAACTTGCTTTGGAAATGAAAACTTGAAAGATAAAACTACTCTGCATCTAGTGGCTGCAAGAACAGTTGGCAGCTCTGTGTTTCTGCCAGCTGCAGGAACAAACACATTAACTTCTATGAAAGAAAATGCAGCTATCCTACTTTACAAAATGAAAGTATAGGCAATTCCCTAAGTGGTCCCCCTTAGGTAATGCCAAAAGTAGACAATAGATTAGGCAAAAAACTTCATAAACTTTATTGATTCAAGGTAAAACAATACATAACACGCAATCTCTCTTGATTGTATTTCTAAAACTGAAAATGTGTTTACACAGTAATCTTCTAGCCCATTAGAATGGGCTATTTATTGAAAACTAAATCTAACTACTAACTAACCTTCCCTTATAAATTGGGAGGTATTTATTACATTCAACTAACTTAGCAAAGCGGTGGATAGAAATGAGAGAACTGAGTCACATCAGTTTGTCAGTCTTAAAGTGCCATCATCCTGGATTTATGCACCATCAAGATGCCTAAGCTAGATTTCTGAAACACTCCTCTTGTATGGCGGATGAGTTGAAACCGACTCCCTCTTCTTCAGCAACTGAACCAGTCTTCATTGATTTGGTCTTTTACCTGTGAGTGGGAATTGAATTCCTCCCTCCAATCGTGGTACTTGTAAAATATCCTGTCTGCTATCCCTGAGGTAGAGAGTTAGCTCAACACGTTCAACATTTAAGATGATTCATCATTTTATTTATACATCTATTTAAGCATTAATCTAAAGCAAACATTATTCCAGGCGTGGCTGCAGGAAGTTCAACAGTAGAGGCTGCAAGAGGTTTGTCATCACACAAGGTTTACTAAGGCATTCATCAAACTAATAAAACATTTAAAGTAATAATCATGGAAGACTTAGTGTAATATACTTATTACATTAAGCATAAAAAGTTTGAGTTTTATCCTATAATCAACACCAAATGTTTGTTTTAGCATAATGAAAAAGCATAAAAGTGTTTGCAAAAGTATGATCTAGATGTGCCAAAAACTGGGCTCATCATTCCCCTCAACCGACTATTTGCTGGACCCTTCAGCAAATCTGACATTTCTTCTCCTGACAAATTCTCTCAAACCAGCATTCTGCTATTGTCCACACTCTCCTAGCTGGAAACTCCAGAAGTGAGCTCGCATTGCCTCCAACCTTTACCATCTGTTATCCTCAGAACTCCTGTTATATATGTTGTTGTCCCCCTGCATAGACAATAATGACCATAGGAGAATAGGTGGTTGCATAACCAAGGAAACCGATTCTCCCTTTTTGTCCTGACATTCCTCATGTATCTCTCTTCCCTTCTGGTTGTTGCATAAAAGGTATTAGGAGTGTGTGGTTCTGCTCTTTTCAATTGAAATGGAAGATGTTCCCATCTTGTTTGAATGTGCAGGTTTGCAACACCAAGATCATTGTTTATTACCTGGGAATACTGAGAAAATATTTCTTGCCTTAAAGGCTCAATCAATGGCCTGACTCTTTCATCTTTCCATAATTTCTTCCAATCAAAGTAGATACCCATTCCATTCTTTGATTCATTCCTCACTAATAACAGCATACTGGTCTCATTATGCTGATGACTATTAAATTGTTCCCCCCTGCTTATTTCATTGGTGATCCAGGAGATCAAAGCGCTGATATGAATATCACCAACATAACATAAGGGGTTCCAATCTTTATCTGAGGTATAGCCAAATTATGCAGATAAAATTCACACAGAAGATTCCTAATGTGCAAAGATGAATCTCTATATGCCTCATAAAATTCTTCTGGGGTATCTAATGAAGGATTTTTACCTTTCCATATTCTAATTAGTTGGAAGTTCAAATACAGCTCTTTGAGATACATTGCATAAACAGGTGAAGGCGCTTGACACTACATTAGTCATGGAACAAGCTCTACCACTTGGTTGAGAGTGTCATTCAAGTTAGCAATTTCCAGATTCTTGTTCTAGATTATTCTTTGTAATCTCTCAATTTCAAGTGCAGAAGTAATCTGTTGATGCTAGAGTTCTTCAAAACATTCCATCCCTACAACAAAGTTTGACATGGAGAGGAGGTCTATGATCATAGTTTACTGCAAGTGATCCCTGTATTTATTCAGTTACATCCACCGCTCTTTGTTCCTCTTCTCCAATTATCTCTGTATTATTTGATGGCTTAGAGTTTTCCTATCTTGAATTACCTTCCTGTTGCCAACCTTCCTGATCTTCCTGGGCAACATGAATCTCAATAGTCATGCCAATGTTGTCACCCTTTTCTTCTAATGGAATCACAACTTTTACCTCTTCCTTCCCAACATTTCCTACTTCATCCTGTAGCTATCCTGCCATACTTTCCTGCATCTGCTCTGTAATGGTAGCCAATTCATCCAGGCCTGCTCTTTCAGGTGTACCTACGATCTCCACAACAACAGATTCCTCCATTTCTAGTATAGGACTGGAAGGTTCTGAGGTTGGTGGTTCGGTAAGAGTAGAATCATGTGATTGTCGAGCTTCTTGGTTCTGGAGTCTAGAACTCCTTCTTATGGGAGTAGGAATTGTCCTACACTTCTTTGAGGCTTTTGTCGTAGGAACATAGAGGTTTTCTTTTTGTCTCTTTTTTGCAGGCTTAGGGTTTGCCACAATGGGTGACTTCCCTTTCTTAATACTGGAAGAAGACTCAGGATTTTTGATAGCGGTTTTTTCGGAAAGAGGAATGTCATCTTGTGAATCGGATGATTCCTGAGTAGGGGACATAGCGGCAGAGGTATGGCCTATGGACTGGGAGGTTTGTCACTTAAAGGTAAGAGGTTCCCCTTTAGGTCCAACATTTTGAATTTTGGGATTAAAATTGACAATGAATTCCTTCCAAGTCATCCCTGATGTATCTTGAACAGATTTTTCAACAAGTAATTTAATAAGGTAGTGGTGGGATACAGAGTTAACCCTACCCTTTCTAAATTCAGCAGCACTATTGGATAAAAAATTGTAAAGGAAGTCGGGAACATTCATCAACAACCCATGGCGTAAATGACAAAAGTTTGAAGTGATGAGAATGTAGGACCGAAAACCTACCTTCATAGGTTATGTATTTGATTATGTATCCCGCCCGTGACACCCAGTCCTACGGCAGGCTCATCCTTTGTGCACCTTGCTTATCTAACCGTAATGGAGGGTCATTCGGCCGAGTAAACTCTGCCCTGACACTTTTTGCATCCCTTCCTCGAGGAAATGTTTCTCTGACTTGAGGTAACCCCGTTATCTCTGCAATTCTGTCAATTGATGCATTCACTGTTATACCTCTAACTTTTGCTTCTCCCTCTTGAAATGTCCTTGTAAATTCCTTTGCAATGTCCGCATCAAAATTTTCAAACTTCAGGAAGTAATTAAGCCACCCATATTGCCTGAATGGCGGCACATGCAACACATCCTGCAGCAAAATGTTATGATGTAGGCTCATGTTGAATCAATTGACCTCCCATCTCCTTAGTTTTCTGTAATCAAATCCTTTAGGCGATGATCACCTGGCTTTTTTTCCAAATTTACACAATTAGAACTTCTTGCAACCCAAATCTACAACACTTTCCTCCCTTCAACCAAAACTTTTGAACCTCTCTTCAAAAGATAGATAAAATATAGGAAAAGGAATTCAAACATTCAATCTCTTTGAAGGAGAAAGTAATCATAGATGAATAAAATATATTTAGGTTCATTATTGCAGGAGGTATGATGTTCATTTCATTAATTGGAGATTTTCAAATATCCGAAGCTCATGCCGAAATGACAGTGACAATGGACATGACAAGGCCTTGAGGCGGCGGAAACAATGATGTGGCGCAAAAATATAAAAGGGAAAAATGTGCCCAATTGTGTGAAAAGGCCGAAAGGGACAGCAGCCATATAGGAATGCAGTTTGCATTAATTAATACCAAAATAAATGTAATAAATAAAATAACTAAGCAATCTTAAAGTGAAGTGGAACTCACCTGGATGGAACCGCCGTAATTACCTGATGTGACATCACTTCTTCATTGAAAAATGTGATCCGTAGAAACGTGGATGGTATGGAGAATGACAGGTGGATGAGGTGGCAGAAAGAGTAAGAGTGGATGGATTACAGATGGAGTGAGTGAATGGAATGGGGATCCGAGTGGATGACCCCTTTATTATGAAATTTTTATGCATTTTTATGCATGGCCTAGGGAATCAAGTGATAAATCTATCCCTTTGGCTGCAGGATCAACTGTTTCCTGCACAAACTCGAACTGGCTCAAAAATTCTTCCCTATCAATGGGCTTATAGTAGAGCTTGAGATGATGCCCATTGACTAGTAGCTTGATCCGAACCTCATCACTGGTCCTCAATTATACAACACCATTTGTGAATATCTCCTCTATCTCATATGGACCCAACCATCTAGTCTGTAGTTTGCCTTGATTGTCCTTATACCGCGAGTCATATAACAAAGCCCAATCTACTGCTTTGAATTTCTTTTCTTTAATGTACTTATCATGCCATTTTATTCGTTGATTTTGTATTATCTCAGTGTGGTGCAGGGCAATCTTCCAGAGCTCATCCAAGGCATTGAGTTGCATGTCTCTTTCCTTTTGTGCAGTCATTAAGTCCATGTCCATTTCTAATGTTGTTCTTAGAGTCTTATGTTCAAACTATATTGGCATCACAACTGTTTTACCATACACCATTTCAAAAGGTGTATATTCTGTAGCAGTCTTCCATGTAGTTCGATAAGCCCATATAGCTTCTGGTAATCTTGTAGCCCAGTCCTTTCTATGCAAATCTACAATCTTAGTTAGAATGGCCTCTATACCCCTGATGGTGATCTTCACTTGGCCATTAGCCTGTGGATGATAAGGAGTTGATTTCCTGTGCCTTATGTTATATTCATTGACTAAGGCTATAATTAGAGTAGAGGTAAACTGTGCCCCCTGATCTGTCACAATTTCCCTAGGGACACCAAATCTAGTGAATATTTCTTCATAGAGGAATTCTGCTACTTTATTATCACTAGCATGCTTCATAGGTTTAGCTTCTACCCACTTTGTCACATAATCTGTGTATACAAGGATATAAGACTTATCATTTGAAGGCAGATCAATTGGTCCTACAAAATCCAATCCCCATTTGTCAAAGGGGGTAACAATCACTTGTGAAAATAGAGGCATCTCATCTGATCTGGATGGCCTTCCCATCCTTTGGTATCTGTCACATCTCCTAGTGTATTTGGCTACATCTCTATGAAGAGTTGGCCAATAATAGCCAGTGTTTAAGATTTTCATTGTTGTCCTTTTTGCAGCAAAATGCCCACCACACAGCTCATCATGACTTGCATGCAGTATATCATGAGTATCTTCTTTTCGTACACATCTCCTCATAACTTGATCTGGGCCTATATAAAACATGCAATCTGCAATCCAAGAAAAGTTAAAACTTTTCTCTACCAATAATCGCTTTTCCTTAGGGGAGAATTGAGAAGGAGTTCTTCCTACAACAAGATAATTTGCTATATCCGCATACCATGGGTGAATAACCTTGATTGCAAACAAATTCTCATCAGGAAAGGAATCCTCAATAAGTGCAGAGTTATCTTGTCTTTGAATCATAGACAGGAAATCAACAACCACATTGGCTTTACCTGGCTTGTTCACAATTGTAATGTCAAATTCCTGCATGAGCAACAACCACCTTGCCAATCTTCCTGTTATTGAGCTTTTGTTCATAAGATATCGGATTGTTGCATGATCAGTGTGGAAAAATATTTGATAGCCTATTATATAATGCTTGAATTTGTTGAGGGCATAAATGATTGCTAACATTTCTTTCTCTATAATAATGTAGTTCAGCTCAACTCCCTGCAAGTTCTTGTTGATGTAATACAGTGCATGTTCAGTTGAACCGCCCTTTTTTCCTAAGACAACACCAATAGCATAATTTGACGCATCAGTATGAATATGGAATGGAAGTGACCAATCAGGTCCTTTCAACACATATGCTTTTGTAAAGGCAATTTTCAGATCAAAGAATGCTCTTTCACATTCCTCTGTGCAGGCAAAATCTGCATCTTTCTTCAACAAACTATATAGAGGGGCTGCTGTTTGACTGAAATCTTTGATGAATCTTCTATAGTATCTAGCATGTCCCAAAAAGCCTCTCAGTTCCTTTTGCTTGGTAGGAAATGGGAGATTACAGATGACTTCAATCTTAGAAGGATCAACCTGTTTCCCTGCAGCAGAAATATAGTGACCAAGCACTATTCCCTCTTGCATCATCATGAAGCACTTCTGACTATTTAGTGACAGGTTATGATCTTCACACCTCTGTAGTACCTTCTTCAGGTTGTCCTGCGCTTCCTTAAATGTTGCACCATAAACAGTAAAGCCATCCATGTATATCTCCATGCAGTCATATGAGATATCTGAGAAAATACTTATTACAACTCTCTGGAAAGTTGCAGGTGCACTGCAGAGACCGAAAGGAAAAATGGAGTAGGAAAATGTCCCCCAAGGTCATGTAAAAGTAGTCTTTTCCTGATCCTCTGGAGCAATCTTGATTTGATTGTATTCATTGAAGCTATCAAGAAAAGATAAATACTTTTTCTTTGATAAATTATTCAGTACTTGATCAATGAAGGGAAGAAGAAAGTAATCTTTCTTTGTTGCAGATTTGAGCTCCCTATAATCTACACACACTCTCCATTTTCCTTCTTTCTTAGGAACGATAACCAGTGGGGAGACCCATTGGCTATCTGAGATTGGATAAATAAATCTAACATTCAACATCTTCTGCAATTCTTCTTTAACAATTTCTCTCAAGGCTAGGTTGATTCTCCTCTGGGGCTGTCTATCAGGTTTGAACTCACTGTTGATAAAAATTCGGTGTGTACATAGCTTTGGATCAAGTCCTTTCATGTCACTATAATCCCAAGCAAAAGTTGGTTTATGGGTAGTAAGCATTTTGACCATTGATTCCTGCTGCTTGCTGGTAAGTTTATTGTTGATATTCAAGGTTTTTCTTGCAGCTACTTCTACGTGGCAAGTCAATTCAAGCATGGATACTTTAGATAGAAAAGGCATGTCTACTTCATGGGGCAATAATGTGTGCAAACAGTCAGTTGTTACAGGATAATGAGCTGATGTAGGCAGAGGAAGAATGGTCTGCAAAGAGCATGAATTTTTGTCATAATGAGG